>BLKM01000158.1:154672-171116 GCA_013340265.1 Coptotermes formosanus | reverse complement strand
CCCCCCCCCCCGCCCCCTAGGCAGTGCAGGGGGGGCCCGCGCGCGGGGCCGGCGGCGGGGGGACTTGTTAGGGGCTGTGGAATGCATTTGACTCCATGTATGACTGACGAAGAAGCTTCCCGAATTCAGTCAGTGGCGTTACAGGACAAGAGGGATCGGAGAAGAATTCGTAATTGTCCATCGAATGCGTCGCATCAGTTAGTTCGATGATTTAGGTTAGGCGAATCACCCACAATTCAGCCGTGTAACAGCACTGACGTCAGTCTTTCAGTTGTACTTGTTTTTGTCAGATACGTTTGTGAGGGTGACGCTTCCAAGGAACGTACTGCGTTCATCTTCGAGGCTCTCAAAATGTCAGGATCTCATTACCTCGTGACGCGGTGTGAAATCCCACAACGGAATATGCAGCAATTCCGCTGCATACGTTTCATCCATTAATGCAGAGCATCTGAACATTCTGAGCACTCACTGCAGCAGAAAGACATTTTTATGCACGTCGTTTTGGCTAATAGCCCACTCATCCTGCACGTATTTCACTGCTTCCGCGGCTTGTCGTTGCTTCGTGTATAATTTCTCCGCTAGGTGGTAACACCAACAATGCTCCTGAAAGTTATTTCCATTTAACGTCGACAGATGTCAGCGCAATTCACCTGCTCCAGACAATGAAGACAATGGAGTGACAAAACCCGTACAATCAGCTGTGTCTGAATGGTTTAGTTTACATATTTAATATATTCTTAATGATGACAATCGTTAGAGGGCATTACCACTGCATACTTCCGCTCAGTATAACCTAATTATGCCAAAGAAGGAATTAAGGTTGTGTATCATGTGGATTTTGCGGCATAACATTTTTCAATCTGGCTGTGCCTTATTCTGTTATAACCTGTACATGTCTTAGTGTTAACGAGGGTTAAATATGTGTTACATTTTATTAGTGGCATTCACACTGCATCTGTAATTTACTATTTGAAGCGCAGACTCTTCCTATTTACTCGCTGTGTTTTACAAAATCAAATTCAAGCGTTTACATTGACATAAATTCATGCAGTACAGCATATTGAATCATTTCATATTTCATTGTTATGTAATAAGTGAGCGCAGAAACACATTACATTTGTTTGATTACATAACTGACGAGTGTAAATGCAATTTGGAAAGGAAGCTGAATCTAAAATTTCTTCCACTGGCTACCGAATGCCCCTATGGCTTTATGGTCCCCTGTGACTTATTACCTACAAGCATGGACGTAATGAAAGGTACCTCGGGGCAGTGTTGCTAGTGAATAGCTAGATCCTGCCATGTTTGCTGTGTTTGCTGTAAGCCACCGTTTTATTCACGTGCATTGTATCTGTCGTAAGCTGATTAGTTTCTAATACTTATGAACGGTTATTACTGATTAAACATTTAGCATTACCATAAAGCTGTTATAAAAGCGTACATGTGTCTCAGACAATCTGAGACATTATGATGATGAGTGTAATGACAGAAATTATATTTTCTTTCCTGAGTGTTCTTTAATAACTTGCAGTATGTCTAGTTTGTTTATCAAAGGCCTCAATAATACTTCAGGCTAACATTCATTTTGACCTGTGAAAATGCAAAAGAAATGAAGGGCATTTGACACATTGTGTGGAATGTAAATTCTGAAACTAAAACACCAGCTGACATACTAGTGTATTAAGGTAATTCATTTGACAAAGAAACATTTATAACATAATTAACACTTCAGTTCCTTGAAACTTCAAATGTTTCCATAAAATTTGCAAAAAGTATGTGAATTATGAAACTGCACAAACTTGATTTGCTTGAATTTTAAAAAAGGAGGAAAAATTTACATATATAATATTTTGTGACCCCATCAACCCTGATGGCTCTGGTATTGTTACATTAAATTCCCATTTGTTTAATAATTTAGGATTATTTTTGGGTGTATAGTCATGACATGTCACTTTGGAAGTCTATAACCTATTCTGTACTTTCACCTGAGGAAGGAAAGTTTTGCACAGAATTTTCAGTTACTTTTATACCATTCAGTTTAAAGGACTGTAGATATAACTTGTAGGTGGTTCCATGTCCATATTAGGAACTGAACTTGTGAGAAAAGAATTGCTCCTGAAGTGAGAAACAGACATATCCACCACAGGAAGAAATTCTCTCATATTATTATCATCTCATTTCTTGTAGTTTATTTACATTGATAGGAATTACTGCTTTGTAAAATAAAATAGGATGGGTCAGATAGAGGGACTGAAACTGCTTTCCCATACTTTTGTTTATCCAGTTTTATGGTAGGGCTAATGTTGTTAGGCCCTTAACAGAAAGTAGCATGCACGATTAATCCATGTAATCATACACTTACAGTGGTATACAGATGTTACATTTGGACTCAGTGACAAACTCACAGAAATTTGGGTGATTATTTTATGCCCTGTGATGTAGTTACATTACAAACGTGCAAATGGTGGAACTTTGGTTCAGATCAGACTGGCTCCTGCAAAATTATGAGCAGACATGCACACATAACTGAATGTGCACTCTGTACAGAGTCTGACAAAGAAGGAAAACAGACTGAAACTAACAGTGTATAATCTGTTCTGGATGACAATGGCCTTCAGCTGAGTGGCCTTTACTCTGTGACGGTGTCATCGTCCATTATTAATTGTTTAAGTCAATATATCCAAATTTGTTTTGATCTATGTGCTGTCAGTGAATTAAATATCTTGTCTGGCCTTTAGAATTCAAATATTAGTGCAATATTTCATCCTGCCACGTAAATTGTTTAAAAAAACATGAAATAATATTACTGAAGTGAAACTTATCCCTTTCATAATTCAGTTTTTGCCACATCATGTATGTTGTTAAGAGATCTCGGTACTTTTGATCAGTCAGTGTCCTTATTGTGAATACTTATGCATGTCAACTTATACACAGGCCTAATGACAGCTCAAACTTTAAAGCTGAAACACGCAGCCAACTTGACACAATAATTGTGATAATTAATGTTATGTTAGGTGCAATGTCCTTTTTAATGAGTGTGTCTAAACACAATGTAAAGTACCATACAAAAATAATTTTTGTTTTTCTTAAAGGTCATTCATTAAATCATGAACTCTGTGTAGGTGTGGCTGTGTGCCCTCTCACCCCCCAGGTCACACTATAGAGTGAACTGTGGATTCACAGGTGACAGGGGCACACCGTAACCATGCCTATCCACAACTCATGACATAATGAATGACCTGTACCTACAAACCTCAGTTTGTACATAAGACACGCTATATGTGTTACCCATAACAGTGTAACTTAAGCATCGATACTGAGCGAACTTTGTTACAGCAGCAAAAGCCGGGTATGGGAGAGAGATCGACGAGAGAGACTGAACGTATCGTTCAACAACCTGAGCATTCTGTTGCCCAACTATGACCCTGCTACAACGCTCAGCAAAGTTGAGATCTTGCAGAAGGCAGCTAATTACATCCGTGAGTTGCAGCAAGAAAACCGTAACTTGCTGAATGGCAGCTCAGATGAGTTTGCTTGTAAGTACCAACTGTTGTTGTGATGTGGCTGACAAACCAACTAGTTCCCACAGCATCAAATCTTCTGTGGGCGGTTGACTCAAACAAGGAGAAAGTAAACCGTCAGTCACAACTCAACGTCAACAAAATCATTGAAAGTTGACTGTACTAAATGTTTCAGGCAGGGATAGCTCAGTCAGTGTAGCAACTCGCTACAGGCTGGACAGTCTGGGGATCGAATCCCAGTGGGGGCAAGATTTTCCACATCTGTCCAGACCAGCCCTGGGGCCCACCCAGGCTCCTGTACAATGGGTACCGGGTCATTCCTGGCGGTGGAGAGGCCAGGGCATGGCACTGACAACCCACCCCCATCTAATGCTGAGGTTAAAGAAAGAGTAGAGCTATACCTCTACTACAGCTCTGGGCCTTCATGGCCTATCATAGGGTGAACTTTAGCTTACTTTTTCAGTACATGTTTTGGCCATTCGTAGCCATCATCAGGTAGAGTCCACAGTAAATAATTTTGTCAGCAGCGAGTTGTGACTAATGGTTTCCTCTTTCCTTATTTATGTACTGTATCACAATGGGATGCTGTAGAGCAAGGGAGAGTCATTCAGTTGGTGGGGAATTTCCTGCTATTATACCTGAAGATATTCACCTACAGTCATCATTGGACTCTAGCTTGAGTCAGTTAAGTTCTCTTTACGTTTTCACAGCATTCCTGTGTTGATTTACATGTAATCTTTTCAGACTGATTCCAGGATACCACCTTCAAATGGACCATAACTGCCATCCAAATCCCTGCACATTCACTAATGATGATCATCTCCCAACAACCTATGTAACTGAACAGTGTAACCAAGTTAACAAGATTCAGTTAGTCTACAACCAGTTCCATCTAGAAATCATTTCCCTTGAGCATATTATCAATCAAA
The DNA here is from genome assembly GCA_013340265.1 of Coptotermes formosanus. NCBI lineage: Eukaryota > Metazoa > Arthropoda > Insecta > Blattodea > Rhinotermitidae > Coptotermes > Coptotermes formosanus. Next base: position 166,666 of record BLKM01000158.1, on the reverse strand, counting down.
ATTTTATCTGCATTTGTAAGATATTCGCCGTTTACGCATGCACACTCTGTTCTAAGTGTGAACCACAATATCTCAGTTGGTATGGTGACTAGGCTGCAGGATGAAAGGCCAAGGACTGAGGGTTCAATTCGAGGAACGAACAAGAGATTGTTCCTTTCTCTAAAATATTGAGACTGGTTGTGGGCTCACCCCACCTCCTACATAATGGGTCCTGGGGGCTGTTTCCCATTGCCTTCACACCAGGGTGCTTAATTAAGCTCAGGGACAATTTTCCATTTGCTTTGCCACCCTTTTCTAAATAATCACTCTAAAGTCAGCATGTTTTAATTTTTGCTGGGTTACTGACAAAAGACTGAGAATGTACTGTTTTTGTAAGTTTCTCAACATGGACATGATTGCAGTACAATGAAATAAACCACAGACACTGGTTTTCATATTTAGTGAGTAATGATAACCTACGCAGGTTAGGAAATACACTGGAACCCAGTTATAATGACATCAGTTTATACGACAGCTTGTCTATAGCATCAGATATTCTGTGGTACCAATTAATTCCCCACTGTTAACCATAACATTATACTCCTTGGTTATAACAACACTCATTTATAACGACACAAAATATTCAGTCCTTTCATGATGCTATAGCCGAGTTCGACTGTACGTGTATAACCTAACAATTCTGGCATTTGCTGTGTTATGGCCTCTAGAGGTTCTGTACTTGGCATAAGCTCTGTTTCATTTTTCTCTACAACTTCTGTGCAAAATATTTGTGTCTCTAATACATATTTAACAAACTGTGTGTACGTTACACTCAAAATATGAGCAAACACACATGAATGGATGCATGCAAATTGTCTGTTATTACTGTCCAGCTTTAATCAGAATGTTTGAGTGTGCTCACACATTTTACTAAACTTCACAGTATCAAGTTGAATGGAAGTCTACAGTACCAGAAGTCACATCATTGCATTATATTCACTTACTGGGGTATGTAGAGAGAAACATAACGCCAATATGATTGAATAGCTACTGATGAATCATTACATATTTTCACACCAGCAAAACAAGTGCAACAACTGAAGCAACGCGTAGAAGAACTGGTGAAACGGATACAGCAGTTGGTAAATCTTTTGCGGGATGCCAACATCTCCATCCCATCCCATTTGGCGGTGGAATCGTCACGTCCACTAAGGTGGTCCAACAAGTTTAACCAGGAGGATGGTCTTATGTTATTGGAGAAGGCAAAGAAGAGTGAGTTACATTATTGTTAGACTGATTTACAAGAATGGTATTAAACCATTCAGGATGGGCACAGAAGAATGCATTTGGGCACCTGCTGGCCAAGGTCAGCAAGTTTGTAGAAGTAATGTTTAAATTATCTTGTTTTACATTGTAATGCAATGTTCTTGTACGACCCAAAATTTCCTCACTTTGAAGAACCCCGTTTAGAAATGTTGCCGTATGGAACAGACATATGGTTGTTGAGTGCAGTTACAAGATCGATTTTCCATGTTAGGGCTGTGTCAGTATAATTCATGAATGTCTGACATCAAGACAACTGGTCTATCTCATAATGTCAGTAGTCCCTTTTTGTAAGTAGTGTCTGCTTTCTAGTCCTGTGCAATCCACTTGTAAGTCAATTTGCGGTGCTTTATACACGCTGAAACTACACAGTCTGGAGTCAAATTATCTGGCATTCCCAGTATATTCCAGTATAAAAACTGGAAAGTGCTAGTGAGTGAGCTTTGGCACAACATAAGTTGCGGCAGCTCATTACCACCTTATGTGGCCCTTGTCAGCCACTTTCCATTGTGATCAGAACTGCTTGTATTTTCTAAAGAGTTTTTGACTTGTATGTCAAATATTTATACCCATACGACTTTAATAATGGCATCAAAGGCACTACTGGTAGTAAAGGTGTACAATATTAATGTAACCCTTATTCTGACAAATAAATAAAGGTACGTCCTGACAGTCTAGGATACCCAATAGACTGGCACCACCTCAGTCCTGATTGTACTGAACTGTTAGCTAGCTTCCTGGGCAAATTTATAAGATTGATATATTACTAAAGTAGCAATGTACCATAAACTTATTTCGTGGATATCATGCCTGTTCACATAATAACATTATTAAGTGGATGATTTTTTTTTTCTCCAGAGAAGACAGACCAGAAAATTGCTAAAATGGAGATAAAGAAAAAGAAGAAACTGAACAGAGTTCAGATGATAAGAACAAATGCGGCAACACCTCTGAAGTCAGTGAGTAATAATCCCTCAAAGGTGGCTACTGTGAAACAGATCGAAAATACCTCAAATATCCCGTCCATTTCCACAAAGAAATCCACTGTATATAAAAAATCCAAAGCTAAAATAAAACCAGGGAAACCAGCAACAAAATTATTTGGTGACAAGTTACCAACAGTGGCTCAACTGTTGGGGCTGACAATGAATGACTTTGATACAACACCAGCAAGCTACATTGAGTCAGCAGCAGTATCTGCAAATGAAACATCCACTGTTGCCGGTTCTACTTTAATCAACACAAATGCTCCGCTTCCACCAGGCTTCATTGTTATTCAAGGCAACAGTGGAGTTCAGCAAACGTCCTTAAATTCTACCTCTGTGATGAACCATCACCAAGCACAACCATGTATTGTGATGCCTACCAACCCCCAGATGATAACAGCAAAGAAAGCAACAAAAACATCCACTGTATCACAGCAGATTCCTCTGGTACTATCAAATTCTACCTCTAATAGTGGTGGAGCCAACAAAGTTAAGCAAAACAATCCAGTTGCAGTAACAAAATCCCACCTGTTAACTGCGCCAGTAATGGCCTCTGGTATTCAGACTTGCCCCCCACCCACTGTTCTAACCAATCACAGCACAGGACTCGCAGGTTTGGGACCTGGAACACTAATATTAGCAAACGGAAACATTGTTCCCGTTCTTCCTCCACCTCAGACAGTGCTTACAGCAACACCAACGCAGTTCATCGTCAATTCAAACCAACTGCCACCCCCTGCAAACCCCCCTCCAGTGATAATGATGCAGCAAAAGAAGAATGCCATTACAAGAACTACCTCATCGAATGTTGCTGCCTTGGTTACACCATCATGTTCCAAACCTCAACAACGGTCATTTCCAGTGTTGGCACCAAAGGTTTCAAAGCAGCCTGGAACCTCTGACACTACAGTAACTACATTTGCTAATAAAGTTCCCATCCCGGCATTAACATCACGACATCAGCCTGCCAGATGTCAGCAGATTCAGGCCCCAGTCATTAACACAGTGACAAGATCAACTGGGAAGGCTAAAAGTAAAGGTGATAATGAAAACATTAACCAAACCAACACTGATTTACCTGTTTCTGTGAGTGATAAAGTTCAAAGTACAGCAACTAAGAAAACAGTTACATGTAAAGCAAAAGAGAAAACAAAAATTGTAAGTGCAAACGATAACAGTCAACAGAGGTCACCTAGCAATTCTAGTGAGGTCAGCATTACAGATGTGACTGTGGACAGCTCAGGAACCAAAGAAGGAGACAGCATGCACGAAGATACGGAGGTAAGTGGGGAAGTTTCTGAGAGAGTCGATAAAGATATGGAGAGCAACGGGACAACAGCATTCATATCTGATGCTACAAGTGATGGCGAAAGAAATTGCAAACAAGATGAACATTCCATGTTGAATAATCAGGAAACACAGACAGAGAAGAGGAATATAGCCGAAGAAGCAAGACCTGGAGCTGTAAAAAGAAAGAAAGAATGTGAAGATGCATGTAGTAAGAAGAAACAGACAAAATGTGGCATGGAAAATCATGAATCAAGGAATGCTGACATGGAAACTAATATTTCAGTCACCAATGCACTGGACAACACATTACCACCTAACATGCACGCTCTTAAGTCTTGCAACACTGGCACCTATACAATTGATGTTTTGTGTATGACAGAACCAGGGAAGTGTCACAACATTGACAGGATTTCAGAAGAATCAAAACACAAAGAGAACAGTTCAACGTTAATGGATACTGTGTGTTCTGAAGCTGTCACCAAGGTATCAGCGCAAAGCATCAAAGACTGCAGCCGGATAGAAGATGATGCTGTACAATTAACAACAAATGAAACTAGAGAAATTTCAGAAGTCTGTGGGTTGAATATACAAGCTGTTTCAAGAGATAATTCCAAGCCTGTTTCAAGGTCTGAATCAGAACTAATCATAAATGATCCATCACTAATTAATACTTGCCCTGCATCAGATACTCATCAATGTGACGATGCTAGTGATAGAACTGATAAATGTAACACATCAACTGTCTTGTATTCAGTCCCCCAACAAGGATATGATACACAGAACGCTGTCACTAAATCACAGCTTCTCCAAGCAACAGAAGTGAATAAACTGCCGCAGTCGTCACAGTCTGTGACGGCTGCAGACGTTGCATATCCAAGAACAGATTTCCAGCTTAGTGAGGCAGAACCTCAGCAAAACAATCTGATAAAAGCTTCTGGTGATTCAGTGTCCTTACAAAATGCACACAACATTCAACATGAGGGCCATGAAATGTCACCTCAAAAATCCACTGAACTATTGAATTCCTCATCTTGGCAAAAAGGTAAAGAAAGTGTATTGACAAACAGTAACAGTACAAGATGTCCTTCCATACCAGTTTGTCAGGCTTCACACACAGTGCTGCCAGTTTCAGCTTCAGTACTACAACAGCAGCAGCATGTGATCAACACAGCTGGTGCAAAGGAGCACGACTTGTGTACTGAAAGTTCAGCATGTTTGTCGTTAACACATCAGGAGAAGAAGACAGTTACAGACCAAACAGAGCCAAGTCAAATGCCACCCTTACAGTCCAGCAATTTGTATCCCACATTTTCTGCCACAGCCATGGCAACTCAGTGCAATGAAAACACATTCATCCCCATCACCAGCACCTCAGCAGATGTTGACACAGGTTCAAAGACCACAGACAATGAAACTAATGTTAACAGTGCATTAAACATCTCTCTCCAAAATTCTGAGTTTTCAAGTGATCTTTTTGCTTCCTTACAAGTGCCATCTAGTGGACAGCATCCAGAATCTGTTTCCCCAACTGCAGCATTTCTTCTTGCTTTCCCTCTGGTTTCATCTTCCAAAGTGACAGAAATGATGGTAGACCCACAGGAAGAGGTTGGTAGCGATGGCATGCAAGGAGCCTCCACCCTGTTGCAGATTGGCAACATTGAGCCTGATCCATCACATAATACATCTAAACCCCATCACACAGCTATAGTAAACGAAATGGCAGGAACAAGCGAGACCACTGCGACAAAAGTAACAACAGTATCTTCCGTAAGCATTATGTCAGATAGGGATAACACAAAAATTACATCTGGTGGGTGCAACGAACACAATCAGCAGCAAGAAGTCTCATGTAGTAATCAAGAAAGAAAAATGAATCCAAATCAAGAGCCCAAAACTTCAGGAAAACATTCTACCAATGTGACGTTACCATTGGAAATTTTCTCCAACAGCAGTAATGATAAGCAGTGGCCAAATACTACCAAAGGTGAAGTTATAGAGCCTGACAGCAGACCTCATCCCAGGAGTAGAAGCATTGGTACACAGTCAAATCTATTTAGTGACCTTGAAATGAAGTCATCAGAAGCAACTTGCAGCCAGAATTCTTTGTCATCAACTATAAAAACCTGTTTAGCTATAGACACTAGCATGTATAATATTCCACCAAACGGACAGAAAGGCAATACAAGTACACCTTGTTTTCAACAGGAAATTGAGACTGGACACACAGCAGTATCTAAAAATAACACGAGCCAGCATCTTACCTTGAACTGTCAGTCACATATCACTATGTCCAAATCTGGTCAGCAGCATCAGGAATGTCATTCTTCATCAGGTTTATTCCAACCACCACTCTCGACTTTTGAACCTGTAACACATAAGAACATGTCAAATGAAGACAATACTAAGAAATTAGCTGTCAGCACCAGCACTTTTTCCACATCCGTAAGTCAGCCTATCGAAGAATTATGCATGAAACCACAGGTGTCTGTTAATTTGCAACACAGCGGAACTTGTGTAAATACAAATGTCACACAGACATTCCTCACAAACAAAGAGACGCACCATGTGTGTGCACAATTGTCACATGCTCAGATTCCAGGGAGTACAGCAACTGATCACACCGCAAATCAAAATTCTTTCCACAAGATGCATCCTTCCCAAATGATAAGCAAACAAAGTACAGTGACAGAAGAATCAACAGAGAATGTTGGTTCTATCAGTTACAAATCACTGACGTCTTCCTCTTCAATAGCTTCATCTGTAGATGTCATTAAACATAATTTCTCCAACCATGCAGTAATGGACTCTGTTCCCCATTCTTCACACATGGACAGATCTGTTCCATATAATCACGTACCAAGTTCAGTGCCTGCACAATCCTATTCATATAACCTGTTCAGTAACGATTATTCTCCACTGCCTTCACAGGTGACTTCTACAGCAAGCTATACCCAAGCATCCAATAGTAATGATCATAATAAAACAAGTGCGGCATTCTCCTTCTCTGTTGCTCATAATTCATCTAATTTCAGTATATTATCATGGACCACGCTGTCACCAATGTCCGCTCCAACAAACAGTAATCAATACGACAACTTTAATGTTCCATCTCAAAATACTTCCACAGACATGCCCCACCATACTCCTACAACAGGTGCTTCACTGCACAAGCCAGTGTCTCAGAATACATCAGATAATCATGCCATAACAATGTCCATTCCAGCCGCCAGTGAAATGCGAGGGTTGATACATACTAATAACTGTCAAAAACAATGTAAAAGTGATACTAACATAGGGAAGTCTATGAATGAAGAAATACACAAACTGACAGGGTCATTTCAGGGCTTGTACAGTAATGAAGAACAGCAATCCCTGGGGATATCTGATCGAGATACGTCAAGGTCTCACATGCAATTTCATCCTGCAAATAATGAGAATCAGGTAACGGTTCCGCATGAAGGAAGTGCAAGTAGTGAAAGTTTCAAGTTTCCACCTCCTTCTTCAGCTGATGTAAAAAGTCAGCAGTCTGCAAGAACAAACCACTCGTCTGTGAGAATGAAAGCATCCCAACAAAACCATCGACCTCCAGTAAACTGGATGACAACGCCAGACATTCGTACAAGCAGTAGCAGCTGTTCTGCCACATGTAATGTACCCAATACAATGTCAGCTGTGAATTCTGAAACTAATTCTCCTCATATGAATAAGGAATTTGAATTCTGCAGCACTTCTAATCACAATTTATTTATGAGTAACGCTAGTGTTACTCCCCCCACATTTGATGGAAGAGGCTTTGCTGGAAATGCTGCAATATATGGGAACCACGTTCTTCCTTCCCACAGCAATCTGTATACAAGTAACAGGCAGTCATCCCACTTGCCATATCATAAAGAAGAAAGCAGAAATTTGCATCATAATGCTACACATCAGAGGCTTGCAGATTTGCCTGCGCCTGGACAAAACTATCATAACGAAACCTATACATTACCCTGGACCCCACGCAAAGTTCCTTTCACATCAGCAACAATGATGCCACCTGATGTGAGTAGCAACAACTTTGTTCCATCTACACTGCCAACATTAGTTGGAGATTTAGCCCTGGGCGCTAATTATCCAATGTCTGGAAATGAAGACAGTACCCATAACAAACCTTATGTACATTCAAACTTTGGTGAAGGAGAAATTAATAAAAAGAATGCATCAGTTGGTACGCTGGAAGACCAACAAGAAATGTCAGGAAAACATATTCAGAGTAGGCATGCAGAGAAGGAATCAGGCATGGGCGTTGTCAGTAATAAGGCAAGGAACAACAGTAGCAACAACCGAGCATGTACACAAGACTACCCTGGTACTGCTCATTCAGAAAGGGGGTCCTCAGGAGCAACTGCAGCAGTGTCAGGAAACTTTCTTTCTGTGAGTCAGTTGGTTGATCACGTGAAATCAGGTGCTGGATCATCTAGAACACAAGTGAATACCACAGCAAGGAGAAGCACCAATGGTAACAGGCATGTCGGTGGTGGGAACAAAAACAACACAACCCAGTCCAGACAGCACACCGCAACATCGTCATCTAGCAAGAGGAACAGCACAACTCAAAACAGTACTGAAAGGGACAGCAGTAAAAAGCAGCAGGCAACAAACATGAGTTTCTCAGCTGGGGAAGGAACAAGTGCAATGCCACTAACAGGAGACATCAACAGAAAAGTGAATGATGGGGACAGAAACAGTCACTACTCAACAGAAAATACCACAGCTCTTATGCCACCCATATCCCAAAGCAGCGCGGGGTTTGCTGTACCTGTACATGACATGGGTAGCCATCCTTCGTCATCTGTTGCTAACAGGCACAGTCACTGGTCACCAACCAGAGGGAAACCAGGCAGAACAAGTTCAGCATCTTATAAAGCACCTGTTAGCAGTTATTCGGCTGAAGCTCTCATTGGTTTGAGCAGCAGCAGCAGCAGCAACAGCACCCTAAATAATGCTAATACAGCTCACTTATCTCAAGAATCAACCACTAATAAAGTTATGACTCTGCCACCTCCAATGGTTTCTGAAAGATTTTGCCACAATCAAAATTATCATCCCCATCCTCAAACAGCACGACCCCTGCAGATGTCAGCTTCATTTGGTAATGAAGCTATCATACCAGGAAATTACTTTCCAGCAGTGGACTTACCACCTTCCCACCACCAAGATGGAAATGGATCAAGCATTCAAACCAGTAGTCACCACGACAACTTTACTCAAACTCCTCATCAGAATCAACAGCCATACAGCAATGCTTCCTTCAGTTACCCGGCAGGTCCTACAAACATGAGTGGACAAGCGGCAAGCACCTTGTACCCTCCAACAAACTTTGTATCAAATGCAAATGGTGGACATCCTAATGCCAGTATTCCTCCTGTATCATTGCCAACAGGGTTCCTGTCAGATCTTGCTGGCAGTAATAACTTTCCTGGAATTCCTTCAGATTCAAATAATTCCCTCATCTTTCCATCACCCATAATGAAAAGCATAACTGTAAACCGAAACAATGGTGGTCGACACAACCCTTCATATTTAGAGTCTTCCACGTCTGCCTCTTCACATCACCACAATCAGAGTGGACAGCACCTTTCAACAAGAAATGACAGTTTGTCAGGACAAGCAGTGGAAACCAACAGAAGTGGCAACAATAACATAACTTCTAATGATGGTAATGGAAACCGAAGGTTGAGTGGCCATGCAGGAGGACTTCCACCACACCACCAGACCAATAACTTAGGTGGCAATGGTAATAGCAACTGTTCCCTAACAAAACAGCGTGGAAATGGAAGTAGGAGAAGAATTCCAGATCCGATACCCTCAGCGTCATCTTCTACCTCAGGAATTACTGGTTTGGTTGATTTGGGATATTTGCCGATGCCGCCTGGAATTGGTTCCCCTATGCTGGGTGCTGATGATAGTACGTTCTTAAGTCACCACACTAGTGGGACGTTCTTAGCACCACCTGGCCCACAGCTGTACCCCACAGGCCCTACACCAAATCCTCAAGGAACTCTTTATCCTCCAGCACCTCGCCCACCGACACAAACAACCTCACACACTAACCAACATTCAGGCGGCCATCTACCTCCGTTCTCATCTTGTGCGCCAGAACAACAAAATGCCTCACTTTCACGTGCCTCACATCATCAACAGCAGCAGCAAGCCAATACCTCACCAAATGCTACCAACACCAGTGGAAACAGCCTTGCTAACTTTAACCTCAGTACAATTTTCCCAGAAATCAATGACAAGGTAAGCTGATAGTGGTAAAAGAATTAAATAAATAGATAAATTTGGATGTATAGAACTGTAAAGGGAAGCCTTGAAATTTCAGATCTCAAGTAGATGCTGACTCATTACACGGTCTAAACAGAGAGACTGACTGGAAATAAACAGCAGGAAGATGAGAAGTCCCTGAATATTTAGTAATACCTAGTAATCAAGATGAAATGTAAGATGTGGCACTTACTGAATGGTATTCAGATTGTAATAAGAGATCCAGAATAGTGTTTAGTTTCATAGGCTCGGTTTTGAGAAATGAATGCATAGTTATCACAGAAGTTGTGTTCATTAAATGGATGTCAGTTTCTTATGCATTAGCTATAATTTTTAATTATTAATTTTAGTGTTCCTTTTCATTACAGCAAGTTCCTTCTGTACCTTCTGTGGCTGGGTTTGCAAATGGGACAAAAAGCCTGGCATCAGCAAGCACAGCTCTGGTACCATCTTCAAATAGCTCTCACCATCATTCGGCACTTGTGCCACCTGGTAGCAGTGATACAGAGTATCCGCATCATGTTGTCAGACCCCCAACAACTGTTCCCAGTAACTGCCTTCCACCACCCCCTGTCCCACTTCACACAAATTTTAACAACCTGCTGAACCATACCCCATCCCAAGTAAGCAGGATGCAGTGGCCATAATGAAATCCTTCACCCCTTAACAAAGCAGCAAAATACTACAGGCTCATCATTTCTTTTCCTTCTTCTGGCATTACAGTCCTTGGTGGACCTTAGCCTCTTTCAAAATCGTTCTCCACTGCTCTGAGTCCCATGTCTTACGCCAGCAATTCTTTACGCCCATCTTCCTTAGGTCTGTTTCAACTGACTCCAGCCACCTTGCCCTGGGTTTTCCGACATGTCGAGTGCCCTCTGGTTTATATAATGTTAACTTCCTGCACGGACCCAATTCTTGCATTCTGAAGAGGTGTCCCAGCGACCTCAGTCTTCCTGTTTTGATCACTCTGACTCTGTCCACTTCATTGTAGAGCTACAGGCTCATTATTTGCTCTGACAGTTATGGTTGCCACTTCCTGTCGGCTCTTCTATTGTACTTACACAGCCCACTAAGCCAACCACCCATGTGCACAACGGAGTAGTAGAGGGAAATGACAGTCAGTAGTTGTTAGACAAAGCTAGGACCCTCTCTTAACAGAAATAAGACTGTAAATCTTAGTCTTCACTGTTTGACCTGTTTCATAAAATTTGTGACTTCATACAAGAATTCAGCAGCCCTGTCAACTGATCAAAATTTCTAACATATTGTCTTTCAGAAGCTCATCCAAAACATCTTTACAGTTGAACTGGACTTTTAATGTTGGGTGGTAAACGTAATGTTGTAAGTAATACGACACATAATTCTGTTAAGGTTAGTGAACCATGAAATTTCTTCTTTGTACGTATATTATCGTAATTATGCTTAATATGTACATAATTCTGTATACAATTCATCCTGTACACAATTTGTTCTTCCAGTACCAGATGTGTACTGTGACAGTTGTAACTATGTTCTCCTTTGCTTTAGTTTTGTGAATATTAGTTACAGTTCAAACGTTGCTTTGCTCATAACATTTACTTTCCCGCATCATAATTCGATGACAGTTATTGCTTGCAACATGTTGCACAAAGTCTTGACAGAATTGGGTTTAATGAACTACAGTAGCTCCAGAATTCACCAAACTTATTTTTTAATAAAATGCTTTTTAGTGTATAAGAAGTGTTTAAGCTGTTAAGACCTGTATAAATTTTTATTACAGTCTGACCGTGACATTGATCAACTTCATTAATGTATGGGCACAGCATATATTGCATCCACAGTCACGTGTTTAGGGGAGAAGTCCAGCCTTTAGTACCAAGAAAAGCAGAAATGTCAAAATCAAAGCTCAAAACTGATCTGTCTCTGTTGTGCTGTCTCTTCTTATATTAAAGGAATTAACTGTTATACAATAATAATAATAATAATAAACAGTCTGACACACCACTGTGTGTATTTGTTTGCACATTATACCATTTGTTCTAAAGTTGTGCTAATTGGCACAACTTTAGAACAGATGGTATAATGTGCAAACAAATACACACAGTGGTGTGTCAGACTGTGTTTATTATTA
>BLKM01000158.1:118806-154327 GCA_013340265.1 Coptotermes formosanus | reverse complement strand
AGATGGTATAATGTGCAAAAAAATACACACAGTGGTGTGTCAGACTGTGTTTATTATTATTATTATTATTATTATTATTATTACTACTACTACTACTACTACTACTACTACTACTATTGTAATTGAAGTAACACACTGGGATGATGCAAGTAAAGATAACTATTATACATTTGTTCCTCAGAAATAAACAGTGGACTGAGTTTCTATCTTCATGTTTTGAAATGTTTTAGGCAACACATTCACTGAAAAAGACTAAATCTATGGCGTCACAACCAATTTCCAATCATAACAGTTTGCCTTTGATTTCTGGCCCAAAAATACAAATTTGAGGTTCTCACAGCAGAGTTTCTGAGACTTCCACTCTTTGGAATGTGATGCCACAGTTCGTCACAGTTTGAAGGCACTACAGTCTGTTAAAACGCTGGTAACTACTCACCCAATGACATAGCATAACATTGCAGAAGACTTGCATCTTCTTCAAAACTGCTGTGACAACGTCAAATTTCACTTTTAACTTACTGTTCATGCATTCGTACTTCCATGGTTTATTGGTGAACTACAAACTGACTATCTCAGACCACGTCATTTGTTGTATTTTTTTTTGTGAAGAATGTGTAATCTGAATAGAGCAAATCCAACAGAAAAAAATGTTACTGACACCAGTATGCACTGTACATGAGCATATTATTACACAGCTGATGCAGGGACCATTACAGACCATGGCTGTCCTGAATGTGTGCCTTTTGCAGTACTCAATCCAAACAGCTGCACTGGATTTTGAAAATGAGTGCTTAAGATTCTGCTTCACATTCAGCAGGCACTGGCTTTGATTCTCAGCACATATGCTGATGCTCTGACAGGTTGTCATGCTTCTTTGCCATTTCTTTGATTTAAATACTGGGATATTACCTTAACAAAAAGTACAGCTGCTTCTGTGCTCCCTGTTATAATACACAATTATACTCTTAGCTTATGCAGTAGAACTGTTGCAGTTAATAAAATGCCATTAACCTTTTAAACCCTAGTGGTAACTTTAAATACAACCAGGTTTAACATTAAAAAATTCTATGTGGTGCCCACATTGCGTTTATGTGTTTTGTACAGATCTCTGAACAAACAGCAACTTTTGCCTTATGAAACATTAAGAGACTGGTTTTTATAACCGAAGTGGAGAGTGTTTGCAGCGCAGAATGCACTGAGTCCTTAAATAAAACAGATACACTTCGTCTTTAAAGGGTTAAATGAACTATCAGAGCATTCTGATACCCAAAATAACATTAAAGTTTGTAGAGTTAAGACCTAACAAGAATCTGTGTGTAAGAGAAGGGCTCTTGCATCATTGCTCTAAACTTACTAAACTGTAGTTTGTGCACATATTACAGACTTCTAGGTTAAGATGCTGTATAATCTGATGGGTGGGTGCTAGTGTAATGGAGGAACATACTGGTACTGTCTTCAATGTAGAAGGTCCAGAGGACAGTACAAATCTTCACTGCTGTGAAAAACGTAAATCTTGTGTGTTTGATGATCTGAACTCATCATACTGTCGTGTTATACTTCTAAATACAATGATCATAACATTGTAACACTCATAAATTTATAATTTCATTCAGTTTCACATATTTTGATCCTAGAGACATTATGAAGGGTGCATGTTGCATAATTGTGCAAAACTGGTTCATGTTTTACATCACACAGTTAATGGTGTGCGCGTTTAAATGAATATATAGAGGAATATCTTTACAAACATGTGTAAAGTGTATTTTTTAGACCATGTTCTGATATTCATGTTAAACACACATACCAAAGTTCTTATATGGCACATGTTGTACAGATTCTTGAATCCCAGTCAAAGTGGAAGATCTGATATCATCATCTGTTGATCTTGTAATTATACACTCGTGTACGTAAATTTTGAATTATTTTCTGCTGTGTATGCTACTTGTATTGTCTTGACCCAAAGCTGTATAATATACATGACACCCCCCCCCCCTTGTCATAGCTGTGATTAACATTAGAACTACTGCCACCACCACTACCATCACATTACTACTACTACTAATATGCATGACAAATCCTGTCTCATGCATATGCATACTCTTAATATTAAACGTAGGTACAGTGAGATGGGGGACACTGGAAAAGATAACAAACTAACTAACTCCATGGAGCAGAGGCCTTCTTGACAAGCTAACAGTTTCTCAGCTAGTCAAGAAACTCTCCGCATTTTATGGAACCCGGAAGTTCATTATTGTGTTCACAAGGGCCCGCCACCTGTCCCTATCCTATGGAAAAGAGAAGACATGAAAAAGAAGGTTGGGATATGAACAGGAGAGCTGTACAAATTAATCTGCATTAACCACAAGAACCATTAACAGAATAATAAATGTGTGGAGGGTCAGTAGTCTACTTCATATTGCTGTTGAATTATCATCACTGATGACCACTCAGCAGGTCAGCAACTACACATCAGTACATGTGAACAAACTGGGCCAACCAAGATTTTCAAGTACATGCAACATTAAACGTTTTAACATTTAATTAAATGCTTAAATCAAAAGCATATTTCTGTAGCGTTTCCTTTAAAACAAAACCAGTATGCATTACATAATGCAAAATGCAAATAACATAATAATTTGTGTCATATGCTGCCTTGATAATGACTGTATTAGAGAAACATACTGGGCTGAATGGGATCATAAATTAATGAGTGTTTTATTTTGGCAGTTATTATAAACCACTTACATGTATAATGTATGTATTTGAGCAATCTGAAGATGCAGTACTACACATATATTTGATTCTGACGTAGGATCAGGGACTAAATGATAATAATGCAGACTAATCGTGATGTTTATAGTTCCCTTTTGTATTTTCCACCCAAGCGAAGTGGGCACATACATATCGGTTATTGATAGTGGCATTCTTTGACATTTCAGTTTGTGGAAGAAGAAATATTCATATGTAGTGTATTTTGCTAGTCCATATCAATCTAAAAAATGCACATAAAAGGTCCCATATCTGCCCCAAATATAACACTGCCCTGCATACAAGATTACCCCCACTCCGCCCCTCACAGTCAGCAGTTTTGTGCAAAATACCTACACAGAACATGTTTTAACTTTGTGCACACTTACAAGCCAACCCCCTGTCTTATATTTGGGTCAAAAGTACGGCGTGTGTTTGATCGTTAACAGTATTCATTTCCACGTATGAATGGAATTATTTCTTACTGCCTTGTTATAAGAATAAAAGAAATATATTAAACGAGTATTTTGTCTTATAATTTATTTAACAAAGGATAATGTTTATATTAGAAATGCTAAAAACTATACAACTAGGGGAAGAACTTTAAGACAACCACAGTAAATACTGTATATGGAAGGTCAGTTCACAGTATCTGTAACTTTATGATGCTGTAGGTGTAATCGGCCACGTAAATCAGGGCTGCACAAATCCCAGGTCCTAGGTTGCCAAGCCAACAAAAGTGTGCCTAATATTTGTGGGTCCTGGGTATGGAACTTGCTTCATCTCACTCTTCTGGCACCTAAAATTTTGAGGTGGCTTATATATTTTTGGAAAAATTGTGGATCCCTGATGTAACTTAGTTCTGTGATCCTCACAACAGGTCAGCATGTAACATGTGCGTATAACATTAATATTTATGCAATATGAACAAAACTGGGTTGACACATAACAAAACCTCAAATTTCTTTAGACTTTCAGGTTTGTTGGCCAATTTGATAAGTACTGTCAGAACAGTCAACAACTAGACCCTGTTACAGAATGTGTCCACTGAAGAACTTCGGTTTCAGTCCATGTGGGCTGGCTGTGCATTCTCATGCACACATACAGATTTGCAGTGTGAACTTCGCCGGTGAATATGTATCTGATGTGACGCATCAGGTGCCATTTACGCATTACATAGCAACATTTAATGTTAAGGTGCACTGATGTTAGAACACACCAGCAAGAATATTTAAATGTGATTTATATACCTATATTCATATTATCGCAGATATCCATAATATGCTTATTGCATAACACTGACATGTCAGTGCACCATCTGACAGCACCATTGTGGGTGCTATTTGCAGTATGTTCTGTAAATAATAAATGTCAACATTTAGTAGGGCAGTGAAGTGTAACTATTGTAACATTAAGGTTTAGTTTACACAAATATAGACCATCGATAGTTAATTGTTTATAAGGTAAGTCAACATATGAGCATTTATAATGTTACAGAATAATGTGAATCAGTAGCAACACTTTGTACATATTTTCAAAAGTTTTGTACCTGATCAATGAAGTGTAAACAATTCATGAATAAAGGTATTTAATAATAACAGCAGCAGTTTTAAACTTCCACTTGTAGTTTAATTAACTGGCCATGTAACTCCATGGAGCAGAAGAGTCTTTCTCAAGAAGCTGATAGTGGCTCAGCTAGCTAAATACCTGATCAGTAGTTGACCTGATGTCAGACTCAACATTGATGATCCCCCACTAAAGTCATCTGAGTGTGGGGTTAACCTTGAGAGAAGCATGTTTGATAGAATTTTGTTTTTGTAGTTGATAACAGTGACATGCCTCGACACTTGCTGCAGTCTGTTTTATTATCCACTTTATAAATGTGTTCAGTGACCAACTCCTTTCACTGTTGACACAGTTCTTATTTCATATCAAATTAATAAGTTTATGTATCCCAGAATGTACTGTTCAACCTCCTACTTGAATCAGGTTTGCTGAAATTTGACCAGCACCTGGTGATTCACATCCTTTAAGCTTTTTCAATAGCCACCTCAACCTCAAACACACTGGGCTCAGGCAATAGTGGCTCTGCTTAAGATTAGCCCCACATACATTCAACAACTGGCAGATGTGAGTCTTCCACCTATTTAAGAAATTGTCAGAAGCTGCACACAGATCACCTTTATCATCCTTTACCAAGTTTCTTTGAGGCTGGTACTCCTTTGTTAAATTTACTTAATTAACAGCAGTAAATGAGTCCTGTATAAAAATAACTTGAATGCAAAGAAAGGTAAGGAATTTGCCATTTTTTTGGATGTGGGTGGGGTTTGGGTATGCAAAAGTTATTACGAAGTTATACACAGAGAGTGCTCTGCTGTAACATGTAATATTTCTTTATTTCAATCCTACACTCATACTCCAGGGCCATCTATTTTGCATGATACTTTCTGTGAATTTCCCTGTTGCCATCCGACAAAAGGCAACTTGCGGTATATTAAAATTAATAGTGACCGCCCTCTTACACGTATTCTCCAGCAAATTATCATCCTCATTTTCATAGCTCTCACGCTGCACAAACGTAACTCAGTGCCAAGCGGTTCCTGTTCCCAGCTAATGCACGTTCGCTTATCCTATAACTTCGGAAAAACGTCAGTGGCATAGCTACCATACAGCGACAGTATGAAAAGCATAGGGGCCCACAAAGACGGGGTGCCAGGTGCCCATCTAAAAAAGATTATTTTATACAGTAAGTGAACATCGCCCAACTAATGCGGCGAATTCGCGTGTATTCGCGAGAACTAAAATTCGCGCCAACACCTTCGAGCATATACAGTCGTCGCATTAATAGCTCATAATGCGTGAAATTCAATGTTTCACGTCTTGAGACTGTTTCGGTAGGTGATTTGTACAGGTTTACATTATTTGGTGACTTTTGTGCCTTTCATCAATTTATTAATAAACGCCCAAAACTTTGAGGTGGTATAATTTTTGGAAAAGATGCACCATTTTGTAGGTTGGCAACGCTGATAAGCAGCAACGAACATTTATCTAAAGTTATCTGTCAAATTCAGAAAAAGAATTTGGCAGATAAATTCCTAAATTAATCAACGACTTGTACGGATGCAAATATTTTATTACGAATTTGACAAGATAAAACTCCCGAATTATTCAACGACTCCTACGGATGCACATTGTAAAGAACTACTACGGATTTCTTGAATTCAAAATATGTCAGAAGCATACACGTGCACGTCTCGACACAGAATATCAGAAAGTGCTCGCTCATCTCATTTTACAGCCCGTTTGTTCAAGCAGCTTCCTTGTTAAGAAAAGACTTAAGTGAAGAAAAGTCGATTAAGCAGTTGAGACTACAACAAAAATTAAAGGCGTCAGACCAGGCTACATCATCGAACACAAAGAATCAGCCAAAAAGAATATTAGAGAACTCATCGGTGATTTTGCAAACGCAAAGTCCAGTAAGGTTTTTTTTAAATTGGAGCCCCATTGAGGGGTTTCTAAAAAACAGGCGTTAAAATTTTCCGAAAATTGATTTCTGGCCATTGCTGGTAGTGTTCGGAATGGTGCATGAGTTCATGCGTATGTCTTGCAACCCCGGCGCCCCCCCCCCGAAAACCTATAAATGTTCTCGATGTGGAAATTACATACATTCTGCATACAATTATAAAGAACAAGATTGAAACAAATAGCTATATTTTAAAACCAAGTCTCTTTATGATAAATTTATAAAAAGCGGCCATGTTCGTCATGGGTGCCACAGGGCCAATCAGAAAGTTTCGCATAGGCACCCAAAAATTCCTCGCTACGCCACAGCCTGGGACGTCAATCTCTCTCTTCTGCCCGTCCGAATTAGCATGCACAGTTTCGTCATTACGTCGTCAGTTATATCATATTTCGTCCCTTCCTTGAGACCACCTCCAGTATTGTCACACCTGTACTACTTCAGTGACTTTTGTTAGTGTCAGATTGGTATTTCTGTGCAGTAATCACAATTGTAGCACGCATCTCCAACCAATACGTGAATCTTGCGAAACTTGGAGCTACTTTTCAGATTCGACAATCCCTAACATTACGCAGATGTGACGTCGTTTCCCGGTATACAACATAGACGTAACGATCCTCGCGTTCTGAACAGTTTTACGTGCCGATTCCTTTTCCTACAAGCTGCATTATATGTGACTTTGTGACCGAACTCTTCTAGGCCATTACAGTATGTCGACTATCACAACCCAAACCACCCTGGGCCAAGTCCATCCACTTAAATAAGGTTACGTGTGGCAATTCATGAACACACGCCATTTTCACAGACAGCAGTTAGCATGCATAGGACTATGATTCAATCTTACCTTCAAAGGAAATGCCTCTGTCCCTTTCCCAACAGCACAAAATATCTAGCACTCTTCACAACACACGATTAACATCGCACTCACTTGTACCTGTGGCGGCAAACTTAATGACATACAAGTACCACATCGCGAATGAACTGAGGGCAGCACTGTATAACGTTTCGATTTTGCACAACTCGAAGCGATTGGAAAAACACACGCACGCGCGCCAAATCCAAATCAAGGAGACGTGATGCAAGGAGCTATGCCCACAGGTTCTAATTTGCAAGTAAGACTTAATGGCAGCTGGGAGAGGGAGGTAAAGGAGACATCACCACAAAAACACCTCTGTCTACATATGTAAAATAATAACTTATTCGAGATACATACTCACACATAAATATACAAATTAAAACTTCTTGTTGCTGAATGTACTAGAAATGTGCACAGCTGGGTGAAAACCAACAATAGGATCATGCTTACATAAGCACATCTACTCTTTTAAGTTTCCTAAGCATAATCTGTGACTAGCTGCACACCCCAGTACTATTACCAAATTACTCTACACATTATTATTATTATTTAAAAACTCTCAACATCTTTCAGTATAAAAATATAACTTTAAAGATTAACTTCACTGTGCAATTTACCATTACGACTTTTTCATCATGGTTAAGGACACAAGATTTTTTGAACTCGAACCATTCACAACGACCATATATTAAACTAGCTCAGTCGGTATAGTGACTAGACCACCAGCTGGACATTTAGAGGAATTTTCAAAAACATCCAGATCAGCTCTCGGACCTATCCAGCCACCTATTGAATGGGTACCAATAGCTTTTCAACTGGGTTTGAAGCAGCTAGCATGTGAAACTGACCACTCTACCCCACACATCTTCATGGCATGTAGAAGGCCCACGGGAATGGTACATACATTGAACTACCCACCAAAATCATTGATATGTTTCCACTAGCCTCTTTCAAAATGAAGGATTGGGGAAATAAGCCATAAACTGCTTGAATAAATACATACCAAATTTATCTGAACATCAGACTTCCCTTCCCAATCTTCAATTTTCAGGACAACACCTATATGAAACATGTTTCACTTTGTGTGCAATAAGAAGGCAATTCTTCATTTCTCAGATGAATAATTAGAAAAAAAAATTCTTGCCTTATATCCAGGTAGCTTTGGCATAAACAAAACAACAGCAAAGTAAACTGCATAGGAAGCTTCATATCACGGCTTGAGTTTGTTCAAGCAACCTCCACAGAACACATGTCTTGGCAGCTCTGCACATTAAATGTTCCACACCTACATGTCACCATGTCCCCAGCAACACTTGTCTTTATGAATTATTATACAATATTACATAATGACAAACTGTGTGTATAAAAACAACACAGTAAAATATAAAAAAAATCTGAAACAAAAAGGACCTTGATAATGCTTTCCTCTGAAAATGGTGACTGCAAAACAATTAGTCCGCAAACTGAGTTTTAACCAACCAACCAACCAACTAACTAACTACTAGGAACAGAGTCCTTCCTAAGAAACCTACAGGTCCTCTGCCAGCCAAGAAATTCCCCCATTTTATCAAACCCAAATGTTCACCACTGCATTCATGACCGCCTGCACCTGACCCTACCCTCAGCCATATCAGTCCAGTCCAAGCCTCTGCATCCCACTGCCTGAACATCCATTTTAATATTATCCTCCCATAAGTAACAGTTTTAGTGAAAGAATTCCAGCACAGACTCAGTCCCCTCTCTATAGATCTTAAACAAACTGAAATGGGCTGCAGCTTTCATAAGTACAAAAGCAGGCATTTCATATAAAAACATAAGTAGGCTGACTTGGAAGTGACCTCACTGCATTCAGGTGCTGTGGATAACACATCCACATAAGATTTGAGTCACTACACAATTGCAAAATGTTAAGACATTCATATTACTCATCCAGAGACAAATAAATATTATTTAAGACAAAGAACCATTTTAAAAAACACACCTCAAAGCACTCTCCTGACAAAATGTATGAAATGCTATTTAATCTCTGCTGGATTTACATCTTCAGTCTGGTGGTTTCTACATTAAAAGACCTGAACACATCCACGACCGAGGCACAAAGAAATCCAAAACTGGGTCCTGCAAGTTTAGAAAGAGAAACATTAGTATGTCCATCAAAACATTACCATTTTTAAGGTGTGTTATTTTATGATTCTGAAAGTGCTAGGATTATACAGTGTTGGTGACAGACGAATGAAAAGGTATGGTGCATTGCTGGAATGATACCGACAGGGGAAAACCAAAGTATACAAAGAAAAAACTGTCCCAGGGGCACTTCGTCCACCACAAATTCTGCATCGACTGGCCCCAGCTTTGAGGATGGAACTCCATGGCCAGAGACCACTGACTCAACGCCTGAGCCATGGCAAAGAACTAATACTTCCTAACTTGCTTACTGAGAACTAAAAATAATTACTTACAGACTTACTGTAATCATAACTTCATTGTGTCTAAACTGATAATGTAAATTACTCTCAACAGTTGGTATTTACCTGAAATCCTCATTATGAATTCTGATGCAGTTGTTCCATCTGCATCACATATATTAAAAAGTGAAAAACATAAATCAAATACAAAAAATGAGGGTGTAAAATATACACAACTGTCAAACTGATAAAAAATTCAAAATAAGAACTCAGAGACACATTGTTGACAAAAAACAAAATTCACTACACGTGACAAATAAAAACCACAGTTACAGTCCAGCATCATTTTAAAAATGACAACTAAAGGATAGCAAATTGGTGACACCAAAAAACTAAACATACAATACTGCAAGACTGGCAGCAACAGCTGGTGCCAAAACCCCACATAAACATGGAGCTAATGATGTCACTTCTAAGAAGAAAAATGTAAAATAAAGCTATGGGTACAGGTGTCCCAGGCTTAATTAATTAACTGTATGATTAGTTAACCCTTTAAAGACAGAACGCATCTGTTTTATATAAGAACTCAGTGCGTACCGCGCTGTAAACACTCTCCACTTCAGTTATAAAAACCAATCCCTTAATGTGTTATAAGGCAAAAGTCGCTGTTTGTTCTGAGATCTGTACAAAACACATAAACACAATGTGAGCACCATGTAGAATTTTTTAATGTTAAACCTAGCGGTACGTAAAGTTACTGCTAGGCTTTAAAAGGTTAATGGCACAAATAAGACTGGAGGCATAACTTCTTGAAGTTTCTTAATCTGTGGCACTACACGAAGCACAGTGCGAAGATGAGCAGTCAAAATTTTAACTAACCACTCATACATTTGTCAACTGATACTTTCCTTGGGTGTCCTGCCAAAATATTAACTACTGGCTCGCATGTTTAACTATCAAGTGCCAATTTGCTGACATATACAAGACAAAAAAATGTTTACCACGACACGTGGACAGTTGACACGGGCGTACCATTCAAAACCATACAGACTCATGAGAGTGCCAGATCCTATGACAAACAACAGCCAGAAAAGGATGTTTCCACCAGGCACTAAGTCCTCTTTACAGCATACACCAAGAGCTGCAACCAAGGTCTCATATTATTTATATAAAAAAATTTAGTTCATGAAATCTGATGTTCTAACAGCTGTGCTGGTAAATATTCAAGTCTTCTGGGATGTTACCCTCTGCCATTCTGTGAGTAGGTCCCAACTGTCGGAAGAAATGTAGTACTTTCACCTTCAGCATCAGGAAATCATTCTTATTGGACTGCTTGACACTGACGGTGAAGACACTATGATCCTTCTGAACAACAGGAGCCACTTGCCCAGTGACACAGCTTCATATTCCAGAAGACTTAAATATTCAGCTTACCTCTTAATTCCAAGACAGGCAATGTATGTGTGATGTAACACCGAGGCATGTTTGTGTAACCATTGTCAGTGTGGAAAAGCAATAAGTATTACATATTCTAAGCGTGTGTGTGTGTGTGTGTGTGTGTAGCCTTAGTCATCCAGCATGCAAAGCACATGTGCCGTATTATGTTGGCCTGTCTGGCTTTACCATATTGTTCCACATCATCTCATAAAGAGCATGGTTTTCAGAAAAAAGTTACTGAACATAATATGTGTGTTTTGATTTTCTCCACAGCTTCTGTCTGAAACATTTTGCATTCTAAGAATTCAGTATCATCATAAATGTACATATTTCTTCATGTAAAGTACCAGTTATTCTTGTTATATTTTAATCAAGCTTGGATTTTCTTGACAAATTTTCGAAAAATAATCAAATATATCAAATTTCATGAAAATCTGTCCAGTGGGAGCCGAACTGTTCCACACAGACAGACGTGACTAAGCTAACAGCAGCATTTGCAACTTTGCAAACACGACTAAAAAAATCTGTTTCTGAAATGAACATAAGCAGTATAAAAAAAGCTGTGTTGATAAAAATACTCTCTCACTTATTTTTCTGATTCTATATACAAGCTTATGACCAAAATAAATATCAAAAACTAACATTAACCATTACAGTTGTCCAGGACTACATACCTCCAGATCCTACAAATCCCACAAACAGCATAGGATAGAAAAATCTGAATGTAAAGGCAAGAACATACTCATGGAATATGGCTGAAATAAGGAACACAACTAAGGCCTGACAAGAACGTTTTCCTGGCGCCAAAACCTCACTGAAGTCTCTATAGACGTATCTGTACAGCCAATCGTGCACAACAATATTCCATAAACGATGGTATGTGGCCTGTGATGACGCAGTCCACCAGTCCTGTAACACCACCAGTATAGTCCATTCTTTCATTTTGTCCGAAAAACACATACTTACAAATCATAATTAGTTTAATAGGGACCCAAGGTTGCTCAGTCAGTCTATTGACTAGGATGTGGGCTGGACGATTATCGGTTTAATTCCCAGCCACAGCAAGAGACTTTGCTCTCCTATTAAAGGGCCAGACCAGCTCTGGGGCCCACCCAGCCTCCTATTAAAGGGGGCCCATGGGTGAAGTAGCCAAGGTGTGTACTTGACCATTTATCTCCACACAGTACTGAGGTTAAGAATGAGCGGAGCTGTACCTCCACTCTCCACATATTTCTTTATGGGATGCACAAGAATAACTTTACTTTCCCCACTTACATTAAATCCATTACACATGTCATCTTTTTGAATTTTAGAAATTCATCAACAGTGACAAAATACTGCACGGCACCCAAACTGACAGTGAGCTACATCTGCCTTACTGTCTGTGAAGCAGTCAGTAAGAAAGCAGCACTGCCTGTTGGTTATGATTATACGCACCTTGTAAAATGTGCGGTCTGCAAAGTGCATCAGCTCAGCAAACGCATTCATCCAGGCGTGAAGAAGGCAGTAAAATGCCAGCACCAAAATAAATGTGCCAGGTATCATGCTACCAAACACTCCCACCACTAGCATTTTACGTAAGGGCATATTCTGGTGATACGGCAGCCCAAAGTCACGGTACATTGGCAACAAGAACCGCTCGAAAATAAATGCCGCATAAAAAATGCAACCAATCACTTCCATGAAGTTTCGGACCACAAACGCCCAACGAATTCCTTTTGTCCTGAAAAGAAAATTGTTTAATTTTCTTACTGGATATAAGCTGCAACTATTTTTTGGCAAGGCATAAAGATGTAAAAACTAGGAGGAGCTGGAATGTGAGATATGAAGAATACAAATTACGTCACACAAACTACCACTGAGTTACAACACACCTTGCTTACAGTCTTGCTGTTATGAGACACTGACCTTCCGTGATCACCACTTTTGATGCCATTCATTCAAATATTTTGCTGGAAATACTAATTCTGAGCAGAAGGACATTATTCATTTTCACTCCACATACAAATCCCTTGAGACTATAAAAACCATGCACGTTTGTGTTCTGCAATACTGTACGTTATTTACGCACATAATTTTACCTCCTTCTCATTCAAATTTAATTATATATGAAAAAATTATGTAATGAAAATGAAAGTAAACGAATCTTCCTCAAAAAGATATTGCAGAAATGTAGAGCATAGAAACTTTAAGAAATAAAATTATTTGAAGAAATGACATAAGCATTATTATTACAAATACTTATTTCTTAAACAAAATATGTAAAACAACATGTCCTTTCCACTATTTTAGGTCAAATAAATAAACAAGATTGGAATATCTACAGAGCAAAACAGTTCTTGTGTGTTCACAAGCACAGCAACCAATACCCCTTGGTAACTTTCGTTACAATGATAGGAAGTATAACCACAGGAATATCTGCAAGCTTGGTGACCAAGTAAAAACCTACTGGCAAAGTCAGCAACCATAACAACTATGGTAATAATAACAACCACAAAAACACTGGTAACATTGATAAGAAAGGCAGCCATGGTAACACTACTAACCAAAGTAGTCATGAATGTATGCAGGTCTCCATGCATACTGTCTGTTACTTTTGTCCAATTTTAAACAAACTTCTATTCTCTTAAGATATTTTAGGAAAATTTCCCAACATACAGTTTCACGAAAATAAGTCCAGCAGAATCTCAGCTATTCCATGCAGATGGACAAATGGACACACAGACAGACAGACAGACAGACAGACAGTTGCCACAAAGCTAATATTCAATATGTAATAAATAAATAAATAAATACGCCGTAACTGTAACCACACATAACTGCAAACAAGAGACATGTCACTGTGAGAACCTCAATACGAGTATACCTAAATACACCACAACGATGCTACCAATTTGTATTCTACAAAGCAGTGTAGCCTGAAATCCAAAATTCATACTTTCACCTTGGACTGCTATTGAACTCAATAGCAAATGAGTTCTCAGTACTGACCTTGGATATTCATCTTTGTATACGAGCGTTGGAGCAAACAGGAAGTACAGAAACTTTGAGAATCCAGGACATAGTGCCAATTCTTGGGAGTCCCCAGACTGATGAGGCTTGTAGGCTAGGGCACGTGGTACGTTACTCCGCACAAATGCGTGACTCTTCATCATAAAGCGGATCTGAGGTGGCAAGAAGAAGAGTGAACAAAGGCTAATGTGCCATCCTTAGAGATGTTTAGGACAAAAGCCATTAACCAGTAATTAACCCTTTAAAGACGAAGCGTATCTGTTTTATATAAGGACTCAGTGCGTACCGCGCTGTAAACACTCTCCACTTCGGTTATAAAAACCAGTCTCTTAATGTTTTATAAGGCAAAAGTTGCTGTTTGTTCTGAGATCCGTACAAAACACATAAACGCAATGTGGGCACCACGTAGAATTTTTTAATGTTAAACCTGGCGGTACGTAAAGTTACCGCTAGGCTTTAAACGGTTAAATAGCATGCTCAGTCTTGCTAAAGTTTGTAAAGAGAGAACCTAACACTGCATGGAACATGGAACATACAGAACTTAACAAGTTTAAAGTATGCCACCATTTCAGATGTCTAATTTTCCAAAAAATCACAGAACCACATTTTACTTTTTATGTGCTTTTGCTTCATTTATAAATTTAAGACAAACTACGTACTTTAATAAAAATGAAAGAAAATAATTATAGCCAAATATGAGATGAGAATTTTGTTTCTAATTCATCATCTGAAGAATGGGGGACAGGGGTCACCTAACACTCTTGCACAAAGTTAAACACATTCCATGCACATATTTTCCAATAAACAGAGGATTGTGAAGGGGATGTATTATATTGAAGTAACCACAGCAAGTGGCATCATCAACTCTGTCATGTTCACAGCAAGTGGCATCATCAACTCTGTCATGCTCACAGCAAGTGGCATCATCAACTCTGTCATGTTCACAGCAGACCTCAAAATCATACAGAGGCAAAGAGCAGCACAAACATATCTTCCATACCTGTTCAAATAGCAATGCCAAGGATGATGCTGGTGGAACAAATATTTCCATAATTTTTATAGGAAGTACACAGAGGAATGCTGTCTGATAGACAACTAGCAAAACAAGCCAACCATAATCCCAACACCTCCTACTTAAACCTGCAAACAAAAGAAACTACTATGGTAAACCTTAACCAACACATCCCTCTGTGGCATAAATACACGTAAACACACAATCAGTGGGTACAACTGCCTCAATCTGACTGTTTACAGCAAAAACATGCCACAGAAACATAAGAAATAGAAAGGTGTACAGCTGTGCCAAATTAGTATGCGTTTTAAGTACACTTAACTCCTACGGTAAAAAGTTAAAGGTAAAGGTCGCCCCCAACATGCCATTGCAGGCAGACACAGAGGAGTAAGTACAGGTATAGCTCTACCCATGCTTAACCTTGGCACTAGGAGGTGGTGGGTGGTTAACACAACACCCCAGATGCTCTACCCACAGGAAAAGACCCAGTGACTATAACAAACTACTACAGTACACAGTGCTATGTATTTCAATTGCGAAACTTGAAGCACAAGTCCACTTATGGCACCTGGGAACTGATAGTAAGACAGTATTAAAACTGACCTTGGAAAATGCATAATGGTGTGACATGGGTAAGTGGTTCAGTAAGGGATCAAACGGTGTTTCTACGAACGTGGCAGCAAGCATTCAGATTGCATGCAAGCAGAGTCATTAAGAGGCCTCGTCTGACTTCACACCAGCCACAGCAACTGTTTGCAAACAGTCAGCACCCCTCACCTTCACACACACAGACAAGAGTATCAGGAGGTACAGTGCCAGTGCACATGAATGTGTATCATGAAGATTAACTTGTAGAGAAAATAGTATCAGAGACGTGCTATAAAGACAGCAAAAACACTCTGCATTCATACAGCAGTTAGTGTTCAAGAAAGGTATCTATGATAACCACCTCATACAACTGGCCTAAAATCTCTAAGTCATAAATTGCAGAAAGAGAAATACATTCTTCACAAAAGTACTGACTTCCTCTCGTAACCATTTGCTATGATGTTGGTACACATGTGCTTAGTTTGAAAGCAACAGTTGTACAGTTTGCACCCTGCACCACAGAATGGAGTGTGTGCTGTGAAAACGTTTTATTTAAATGTGAAATGCGTTGCGCACATGCAAAGAAATCAATGACAATATTTTAATATATGGGATGCTCTTTAAAGAAATTACATTAATGAGTTTGGTACACAAATTTGGAGAAACTGACTGTGCATTACATAATCTCCAAGGTGTTGGTGGGTGTGAAACACGGAGTAACTGGCTCCAAGAAGTTCAAGGAAGGAGGACTCAAGTCTTGAGGGACGCACTGCCATGTCACATGTAGTCCTATCACATTTGTATCTCAACAAACATCACATGCGCCAGTACTAGCATATTACTAAATGTGTATAACCTAACCAGAACAGCATACTTACAGTTCTGGGCCCATAGAGTTCGTTGCACGGCCCATACCTTAAAGCAATAAAACAACAACACGGTTGTGGTGAACATCAATAGCCAAATAAAAAAACTTGTGGTGAGTCCTTGGAAGTTCCACTGAATTAAATCAATACCCAAATTCAATCTGCAACAAAAATTTGGATTTCCTTCTAAAAATCTGAATTATCTGGATGTCATTCTTTCAGTCTATTGAAATACCACAAAATTGTTTACACATAGTTCAAATACAAAATTCTGGGCTCCAGCAAAATATAATTCAACGCATTTATTCTGGATAATTGCTGTAAGTAAGGGTATGTGTCATCCGACACTGTGTCACTGGGTGACAGGTTCCCAACATTTCAAACACACTGCAGGCCCTCAAAGCCTAGCACACCACTAACCCAGCAACACAGTGTCACTTCCTCAAAGACTTGAACCTTTCGTAGCAATGCCATGAGAACCTCAAATCTCTGCTTTAAATGTCTTTATGCTTTGGCATATTTATATTAAAACCAAAATATGGCAATGGCAAAGGTACAGTTGTCACTGCACATGCCATGAAGAAATACAGGTCGAATGGGCATACAGCTCGACTTATTATATCTTAGCACTAGATGCAGGTCAGTGGCCAGCTTCACACCAGCCAATGAGACCTCAGTACCAATTAAATAGGAAAACTGCAGGGCCCCTGAGAAAATCTGTTGCCCATGCTAGGATTACACACACATACATACATATACATATACATATACATATATATATATATATATATATATATATAATGTGCACACCTACAAATACTGTCCTGGACAGCTGGTTATGAAGCTACTGTATGTTTGATTTACAGCACATCACACAACTTCCAATTGGAACACGCTAATTGCACTTTAGAGACAACATACACACTGTGAATTACAGAGAATAATTGTGCAGACTCTACAGGTCACTGTGTCTACATTATACTGACCTAGACAGCAGAAACAAATAATGTGTAAATCAAACACAGTTTTTAATGCCACTTCAATGGCATATTTCTTGTTAACCCCAAAAGCAGGAAAAATTTATCGGTTTTATGTATTTTAAGGAATAATTACTACATAATCAGAGCATGTGTGTATTCTGTTACAAAACACAGACTTACTTTCCTGCAACAACAAGATCATACACTGCTGTATGGATGAACAAAACAAGAAGTATGGCAATGACGATATTGTAGATCGTTTGGATGTGCTTGATCTCACAGAGGTCTGTGAGAAGAGAATTTCGAGGCACGAACTCTTTCTCTGCCAGACCACCAAGTCTCTTACGATTCCTGGAAATGGAAGTTGCCACATACTACACACTTACACTACGAAATCCCACACTAATTGCGATACCTATGGCTATATGATGACACTAAACAAAAGGAACCATTTTAGTGCAAAGAACACTAACATCATACAGAACAAGTCCAACATGAGGATAAATGTCACATGAAGAAACATGAAACTTTTGTGCATCTAAATTCCTATTAAACAAAGCCCAAATATTGTGTAGTTTCTCCTTTCAGAATAATGAAACTGCACAATCAGGAAATCACAAAGTTTATCATCACCACAACACATAATCCTGAACCTTCAAATTAAAATAACTACCAACAGGACCAACACACCACGGTGTGTGTGTGTGTGTGCGCGTGCGTGCACCACGTGCATTGACACGAAAATATTTAAAAAAGGTAAAGCCATTCCCATATAGGGCTGGACAGGCCCTTAGGGCTGCAGGAGGGTGAGGCTCCTAGAATTTCTAGACAATCGGCACACTCAATTAAACCAGAAGAGGTTTCACTATTTCAACAGGTCTGGATGCAGTGATATTAATACTGGTCTTGTGTTAAAGACATTTCTAACATAATTTTAACACAACACTATACACTGATGTTTTAACAGCATATTGCCATTATATAATTTACCGCTGACAATCGCCAGGCGGTACAATATTGCTATATATGTCTTTAAGTATCGACACTCCCTGAAGATGGCTATGGATTGTGGCTGAAACACGTAGGAGTGCTTTTATCTTAAAGAATTAGTGTGGTCTATTGGTGATAAACTTCTTTGTATCAGTCGCACAGGAAACGTAGAATATTAAATCCACAGACAGTTTTAATTTCTTTAGAGGTGGGTGAAGAGGAAGGTGTAATGCACGGGGTCCAACTTATATTGACTCTGAAACAAGAAAGGAACACACTTCCTGTTCATGATGAAACACAAAACTATATGTCAAAATACCACAAACATCACCAAATTTGTACATAAAAATGGTAATACCACTTCTTACTCTATTCATATAAATCAAAGGGATTTCAAGGCAACTATTTATCAGGTATGGTGAAGAATTTCTCTAATCTTGCCAAAAGCTATCCACACTAAAGGCACATTATAAGGCAAGAACTAATGACTCAAAAATCACATTTCACTTACAGTCTGTTCTTGTATTTGTGTCCATTATCATAGCGCTTATCTTCGAGAGCACAAGCCTTCCGCATCTCCTGAACCACCGCAGCCTCCGTTTCACATCCCTTCTCATCAGTTTCAACAAGATCATCTTGCATTACCTGTACAGTAACAACTACCCACATTACTGGAACAGGTCGGTACACTGACATATAGCAGGATAAGGCAGCATTACAACATTATGTCATGATTAGAGCAAACTGATAAAATCACCTGAAATTATAATAGTCCTGTATAACTTCCTGTAACAGTCCTTCTTGAGAAGCTAACAGTTCCCCAGCTAGTCAAGAAAACCCTCACATTTTACGAAACCTCTACACTGTTAATATACATTTTAACTGTTTAAGCAAATTAAGGTCTCGTCACAAAACTGTGAAAAGTGAGTATCAGCTTTGTCACGTCTGCCTGTCCGTCCACACGGAACAACTCGGCTCCCACTGCATTGATTTTCATGAAATTTTGATATTTGAGTATTTTTCAAAAATCTGTCCAGAAAATTCAAGATTCATTAACATCTGGCCAGAATGACGGGTACTTTACATGAAGACATACAAACATTTATGATAATATGTCACTCAATTCTTCTTAAAATCAGAAAGGTTTTAGACAAAACTTCTAAAGAAAATCAAAACTCATTATTTTATGTTCTATAACTTTTTTTCTGAAAATGTCATTTATGAGATATGTGGAAAAATATGGTACAGCTGGACAGGCCACAGATGGCAATATAATACAGTGCATGAACTTTGCATGCTGCATAACTAAGGCTACAGACACACACTCAGAATACGTAATACTTATTGCTTTTCCATGCCAACAGTGGTTACATGAACGCGCCTCCATGTTACACCATATGTACATTGCCTGTCTTGTTATTTATCACTCTAGTGTTGAATTTGTTGAGGGCACAGAGGAGGAAGACAGAATAATAATATTTTTCGTACAAACAAACCTGCCATTTCCGACCAACATTCAGCATAATCCCTCCACCCACCGCGTTTGGCCCCACTCCATCAACTGCTGGAGTGGATGCTAAAACAAACAAAATTTAAATTATGACAAAACTGAAGACCTGTTTACACAGCTATTGTGTAACTGGTATTCCATAATACATGTGTGACCATTTTAATCTATAAACAACATAGCAGACTGCACAAAGAAAAGTATAAAGAAGCACGATTTGTTAATAATAGTGACAACTGAAAATTAAACCTCTCAAAACAGCAACATAATACCTGCCTGTATGATAATCCCACAGTCATTTTATTCGAATATTATTTTTATGACAAATTTGTTATAACATTTTACAACAGGTGACCATATGTGCTTAGGTAAACCACTTAGCCATTGTACTTTGAAAGACACATGCTGCTCAGTGAATCTGATACTGTACAAGCGACCGTGGAAGATAGCATGGTCACGACTTACTAAGCAATACCTCAGTATTTGTACAGAAAAACTGAACAAGTACATGTAACAGACACCCTAATAAATGTCAGCCTCAACAACTGAACCCTAAACATGCAACTACAAATTGGGAATGGTAGCCACCATATGCACAATTCAAAGTACGCATAATGTGATGATTAACAGGTTGGGTAACTTGGAAGTTCAATTTAAAGAAAACATGTTACAAAAATGGTTAACCAGTGCAATCTAAAGTACCAAAACCCATCATCACTATATTTCAAGTTACACCCTTACCGATATGTTCATGTGGAGTGCCTATCAAAAGTGCTCCAGCCGTCTTTACACGATGAGTAACTCAAAAAATGTCTAAGTTCATTAGAAAATTGTATGAAAAACTGCCCATCCATTCGAATTTTCATTCAGATTGAGCAATTTTAAGACCTACACGTGCGTCTGCGTGAAGTATAGTACACGGGGGTAGGGGAGACGGGTGGTGTGGGCTGCCCCAGTGGCAGAGTAGAAGGGGCAGTAAAAATAGTTTAAATGAGAAGTGATTTTCTGTGTTCAAAAAATTTTAAATTGCTGAACCAAATAAAATAAAATTCAATAAATGATGGTGATATATCGAACAGGAACATGTTCGAAACGGAAATAACAGAGGACACTGAAACACACATTTCATGTCATCTCTGTTGCTCCTTGCTCAGGGCTGCACAAATCCCATATCTCAGGTTGCTCCGGTGACTAAACTTTGTACAGTGGTGCCAAATATCTGTGGGTCCTAAGTATGGAACTTGCTTCATATCACCCAGCTAGTGCCTAGAACTTTGTGGTGCGTCATAGACTTTTTGGAAAATTTGTGAAACCGTGTCAATATATTCCTGTCACACTGTCTCAGTGCTCAAACTTCCCTCTTAAATATAAACTGCATTTCAAGTAATATTTTAAAAATTACCGCACTTATCATGTACATCTCCCTGATAATGAACGGTCCATTATTCATAATCCAAGTGACTATACCTTTACGTCAATACGACTGAAACCTGCAAGTCATTATCAAGGGGTGAGACAGAAACAACTTAACACGATGCATACCTGAGGCTGTGACTCCGTTCCTGACCCCGTCTTTTCCTAATATATTACTCCTTGTACGGATTCCGTCTTCACCTTCAAAGCCGCTTTGCTGCCGAGCGACCATCCTTCCAGTGCGGGCGTTTGTGTGTGTGTGTGTGTGTGTGTGTGTGTGCGAGCGTGTACGCGCGCTTGTACCTCTTCGGGACGTCGACTCAAATCGAAGTTCTGATTAGAAACGAGATCGTAGTCTGGCCAATGCCACTTCTTTCAGCTCCTTCTGAGTGCATGTGTACTCCGTCACTTACATAACCCGATGACCTACCAGACGTCTTGCCGCAAGACAGGCGATATGTCGACGTTGATCACGCCTGTGCCTCTCAGCATGGTCAGTTCAGCCAACCAACCTTAACCTTTTAAAGCCTAGCGGTAACTTTACATACCACCAGATTTAATATTAAAAAATTCTACGTGGTGCCCACATTGCGTTTATGTGTTTTGTGTGGATCTCAGAACAAACAGCAGCAACTTTGCCTTATAAAACATTAAGAGATTGGTTTTTATAACCGAAGTGGAGAGTGTTTACAGCGCGGTATGCACTGAGTCCTTATATAAAACAGATACGCTTCGTCTTTAACCTTTTAAAGCCTAGCGGTAACTTTACATACCACCAGGCTTAACATTAAAAAATTCTACGTGGTGCCCACATTGCGTTTATGTCTTTTGTACGGATCTCAGAACAAACAGCAACTTTTGCCTTATAAAACATTAAGAGATTGGTTTTTATAACCGAAGTGGAGTGTTTACAGCGCGGTACGCACTGAGTCCTTATATAAAACAGATACGCTTCACCTTTAAAGGGTTAAAGGATTAATCCATTTAAAGCCCTCCCCTCGCCCGGGATACAGCACAGACTCATAACAATAAATTACAAACATTTCCTAGTAAAGGGCCCAGGATAACAAAATTTCCAAGAGTTCGCCCCATTAATATCCTATATAAGCAGACACGAAGGTCATTAATAAAAATAACATCACGGGCGCAGCATCCACAGAGTATCACAAGTGGGCAATCAGTGAAAAGTACCAAATACAGCGCCGTACATGATGAATATGAGGGTCCCACATCCTTACTTGGAAGACGGCCACCGATTCATAACAAATGTAAATAGCAACATTTAGTTCCCACGGCAACATAAAATAATTAAAAAAACAGGCCCAAGGTTTCGTTTCTGGTACCAGAATTCTGCGAACATAACTTCCCTGCGCTGGGCCATATGGAGACCCTCAAAAAACAGCAGACTTGACATACAACACAAGATAATTTACGTCAACAACAAAAAAATAAATAAGTGTATACTCCTTATCATAGATTAATAAACACAGTTCCTTCATTGGGACTGCAACTGTTTAGTGCGCATGCACCGAACTATACCCAAGGTTACCGGCCGCCCATGTAGACGACCCACCGACGGTTGATATGCGCGTGCCTTACGAAGCAGCCTGGATTTAACTCTTCTTACTGACCCGTTATTGGCTAGGATTAATCCGAATTATATTTAAATACCCAGTCCGTACCGCGCAGTAAACACACTCCGTCTCGGTTATAAAAACCAGCCAGTTAATGCTGTATTGGGAAATAATCGCTGTTTGTTCTGAGATCCACACAAACCACATAAACACAGTGTGGACAGAACGTAGAATTTGTGAATGTTAAACCTGGCGGTACATAAAGTGACCAGTGGGCGTTAGGGGCTTAATTATTTTTGTCGTTTTACACACATTTTGTGAAGGGCATGTATGAAAACATCAGACAGGTTGAAAACTACGACGTATGATTTTAACAGCAACGACCTACAGGACGCGCGCAGGCATGTACGTGTCAAGTGTGCTGACTAGCCACAACTGGGCCTCACGTTTATTACGAAATATTACATTTATAGAAACGTCACTGCCACTTGTTATTGGAGGCAACTCAAAAACGTAATACGGCGATAACCTTTGCAGGGGTCGCAAACCCGAAGAAAGGAGGAAGGCCGGTACATATGAACTGAAAGGGGTGTATTCGAGTTCAAAAAAACTTTGGGTTCAAGGGCAGTCGTGTTTTGCGTGTGCGAGCTGATTGTTGTGTTCTTAGTATCTGTTTTTCTGAGAGCTGAAAAATATGTGAATAGGTTTAATTAGGCAAAACAAGAAGACACAGGATGGGATGACATTCAAGAATTCGTCCTGTTGACAATTTATGGATGTCAGCTTCACGATTCTGCGGCCTTACCCCTATGGAACAAGCTTCCAGGACCCATTAAATAGGAAACTGGGTAGGCTGCAGCACTGCTCTGGACTTGGTGGTGAACAGACATATCCTGCCGGGAAGCGACCTCTGATGGGCCATCGAGAGTGGGTTCGGGCCCCGGTGAAAAATTTTTTCGCCCCCCTTCCACATGCCAACAAGGGCAGACCTGCTAAAAATCTTTACACTAAATCGGAAAGACCACTGGTTGCAGAGTGAATTGGGCTGCTCTGAAATGGTTAATTTGTGCAATCGACAAATAATGATGCTGCCAAGAAACACAAATATATATGCAACATAGTCAGGCCCCCTTCAGGACCGCTGGGCCCCAATAATTTGTACTCATTACTTCACAAAAGGCTTGAATCCTCAATAATACCACTGTGAGAACGTGAAGGCTCGCACATCATAAGGTTCTTCTGATATGTGACACACTAATATTACTTAAATGTTACTTTACAGCAAAGTAAATGCCATATGATTATCTGATTTCAGATGTTACAGTGGCATGCCTCATATGAGGAACATTTTGAACAGGTTTTCTAACATTTTTCATTCAGCCCACAAATGAGACCCACGTTTTCAGCACATGGTACATAAGTTCAGCAACTCTACACAACTGATAACCTCATCAAATGTCTTTATCATTTTATATTTTTGACAAGGAGAGCAAAGATCAAAGAACAAAATAAAAAAACTACTTGAATTTGTGACCTTGTTTTGTCTAAGGTATATAAAAATAAGAACATGGCACAAAGAAGTGCCTTTTCAGGATATCATCATTTCTGTCTTATTTCCTCATACACCAGTGTGTACGAAGATGCAGACCATTATACTATTCATTTTCATTCGCAAGAGACAGTACAGCCTACAGCACTTTGACAGAGAATTTCACCAAACAAAAGAAATGTGAGAATAAATAACAAGATACAAAATCTAACTTACCTCCTTTTATTAAAGCAACCAACTTTAAGATGGTACATATCCAAACAGCAAACTGTTTCTCACACATTGACATAATTATGGCAACCAAAGGGCATGTGATTTCAATAACCACATAAGCATTTGTAACCTTGCTAACCAAGATAATAAGAAAATCAATTGTAATAACAGTAACCATGCTACCACTGTTACCTTGGTAACAATGGCGAATACAGTAACATTAATAACCAAAGTAGTCATGAATGTGCGTAATTCATCATGTATACTGTCCGTTACCTTTGTCTGATTTTAACCAAAACTGCATTTTATCCACGCACTTTAGCAAAACCCCAAAATATAAAATTTCACAAAAACCTACCCACAAGAAGCCAAGCTGTTCCATGCAGACAGGCAGGCAAACAGAGGGACAGACATGATGAAGCTATTTGCTGGTGACGACTGCTTTGCAAACTTGCACAAAAACTAATTTAAAAGACGAGGAACCTATTACCAGTACTATGAGGCTGTAACATTAGACACGAATGCTTGCTGTCTACCACACCTATTCATTTCTTTATGGGTGCAAGCTGTCTGTTGTCTGAATTTTATAGTTGAAATGTAAGCTTCAACCTCCATTCAGGTAGCCTCAAACATGCAGTGGTTATCAGAAAAATTACCACTTTTTAATTAAATATGCAGGAACAGATGTATTTTATTTATATGTATTATTTATGTATATTATATATACATATTATATATTATGTATTTATATATATTATATTATATATTTATATATATTATGTTTTTGTTTGTGATTAAGGTAACATTGCACACTCAACAGTAATCAGCATTATCTAAATACTATAAACACTCTGCCTACTTGCCTCAATGACATTAGTATGGTAGATTGTACAGACCCTCAGGACAGTGTGAAGAATTTATAAGGCACCTGCATTCTCATGAAAAGTGCTTGTTAACTTTATCATGTCTACCCATCTGTCCACATGTATGAGCTCAACTACCACATGGCACATTTTTGTTAAATGTGATATTGGAGAATTTTACTAATATCTGTCACGAAAATCCAGATTTGGTTAAAATCAGACAAAAATACCGGGCACTTCACATGAAGACCTGACTACAATTACCTGTAAGAACTCAGGTTGGTGTAGGCACTGCCTGATAATCCAGAATATTCCATAATCTGGCACCTGTCCGGTCCCATGCAAGTCAGATTAACAGAATTTTGCTGTATTTTAAGTGACAGAAGCAAGGTCCATAAGTGCCCATGTTCACATAACCCAAGTTTTCCCATAAAAATTTGTGCAATGTAGTTTTGTCCAACATATCACAATCACTCTGCCTAACCACCACAGTGCACAAGTAATCCCTGCATACATAAATGACCCTTGAATAAATTACCTTATCAGAGACCATAATACCCACTAACACTAGCATCATAATTTCTAGTAAAAATGTTACCAATTTCTGTCCAGGGTCGAGCATAGCCCTGTCTCACATGAGTGAGTATTTCACTGCCAGTGAGTTGGCCCTAAATCCAGATAAGGCAAATATAATAAATTTATAATACATAACTCTCTACAATATGCAGTAAGTATTGGTTATGATGGCATAGAAGGGTCTGTAAATACAAAGTTACTTGGTTTTCAACTTGATTATCACTTGAATAGGAAGAGTCATATAGGTCAAATGATTCGTGAATTATCTGCAGCATGTTACGCACTTTCGTCAATTTTTTATACCAGCAACATCGGCACTCTCGAATCAATATATTTTGCCACTTTTCACCCTGCAGTGCAACATGGAATAATCTGGGGTGGAAGCAGAGTAATTTGTTTACAAGCAGAAACTTATTTACTTTATAAAAGAAAACTGTCTAGATTTTGGTGCAAAACCAAGAAATTAATGTAGAAATCTGTTTAAGGAATTAAGAGGTTTTACCGATTTCACATAAATGAATACTATCACTAAATTTCATTGTAAATAACGAAGAAAAAGTTCACACAATTTCAGCTGTGTACAGTATTCAAATAAGGAATAAGTATCATCTTCATTTACCAACTGCCAACCTTTCATATCTTCCGAGCAATACAAACTACGCTGACATCAAAATTTTCAGGACTGTATCATGCAGACTCACAAGTCTAATGAATGAAGAGGCTCAGTTTAACTTGTATTAAGAAAATGCTTAAGCACACACTCCTTTTACCATATTGATAAATTTTTAATAGTTAAAAATCTTTTATAATATTTTGCCTGTTGTCTATACTGGAGTTTGTGTAACATATGATTAGTTCATTCAAAACAATTATAACATTGCGGTATAGCACAACTTCATGACACATTCCACATCCTCTTATCACATTCGCTGTATCCTGGCTCCATGCAATACTATATATATATATGGGCTGAACCAGATCTTTGGGTTCAAAATGCAATTTTAAAAAAACAGTTATCAGCTAAAGTACTTAGCTTACCCTAGCTTGTTGAAACAATCAGGAGCAAATGAGTAGTGAACATATAAATCCGAAACTTTTACCAGGTCATACAGACATTAACATAACCTCACCTGTACTAGTGTTATACTTTTAAATCTCACTTCGACACTTTTTTGGTTAAAGCACGAAGTTGATTCCACCTCACATACACAATGATTAACTGAAAGGAAGAAAATACCAAATATATTTTAATATACAGAGCGAACCATGGACATAACCACAACACTAAACCGTATCACATCTTTGATTATATTACGGTTTAATAAATACTACTACTTGTAATTTAACATGGATAAGTCTTGAAGCAATGTGAAGTACAGCAATTATTTAAATTAACAAATTTTCATGTAACAGCCGGCTGGACCGAAAGCGACTCCATTTTCACTATTACCTTCTTTCGCTTTCATATCACGTAATGCTTGAAAATATGCGTCAAATAACTGCAAATATCGAAACCCAATTATTTGAAGTGTTGACAATTATTCAATTCATCTGCAAACAACTTCTCAATCACCTACACATGCTTTCCTACAGCTAACATTTCATACTCCGCCAGACACCGCCCCCACCATCAACACCACAGATTATATTCGCACCACCACAGAGTATACCACACGTCAGGCCTGTTGCGTCCCTCGGAACATAGCGGTACAGCAGTCTTGCTAAGTACTGCACTCTGTCTTCAGAATTTGAGGTCTTGAGTTCCCAGATTTCACATTTTGGCGGCAGAGTGC
Organism: Coptotermes formosanus; assembly: GCA_013340265.1. NCBI lineage: Eukaryota > Metazoa > Arthropoda > Insecta > Blattodea > Rhinotermitidae > Coptotermes > Coptotermes formosanus. Next base: position 126,425 of record BLKM01000158.1, on the reverse strand, counting down.
AATGCAAGATCGCGGCGTTTTAAGAATGATGATTAGAATAGATAGCTACTAATGAAACTATGTAAGGATTATTTTGAACGTGGACGTAATTTTATCCATATTACTAAATGCAGTGTCAGAATTTTGATCCTCTGGTCATCTGTCCTTACAGCATCAGCTATCAAAACAGCCAGCAATAAGGAGTTTATCAATAATTATAAGTTAATGACTGTGGCTTAATATTACTTCCACTGGATTTTCTACCGTTCTTTACCTCCCTGCAAGCACTTTCACGTCATGACCAAACCCTTTAAAACTATTCTGCTTCTCTGTCAAACAATTCTTGGGCAACTGAGTCATTTGTGGTGATTTCTGTAATTCCTCAAAACATTTTGCTTTGTGGTGGCAGTTTTTAAAACATTTTCACATAGAAACAGAACTTAAAATGTTGAAGGATAGCACGACATCCTCAAGCAAAAATAATGTACATGTTTCACCACGTCATTTTGTGACTCCTTAGCTACTCATTTGCATGAAGTGACACATTCTTAAGATTATGGAAACTGAGGATATGACACCCACTTGCTCAATAATTTGGTACTGCAGTTTCACAGCAGTTTACTCCCCCAACTTCACAGTAGTCAAAGAAAAATAACTTGCCATAAGAACTTGTTGCAATATACAGAGAAAGAGTATGTTAGATAATGGTTGTAGTGAGCCAATTACAGTACCGATAATGTAGGGTGGGCAAAGACATGTGTAAACCCTGTTTGTTGAAGAAAGCAGAATGGAGATGGAGGGAGCAAATGAAATGATGCAGGAGGGAATGACAAGTAACTAAGCAGACTAAGAAGAGAGAATAAAGTAAAGCAGGTAAGATGGAAGACAGATTGCATTTGTTGGCCCTGACAAGTGCCATTATGGTAACCCTCATCATCCTCATGTAAAGGTTTTCTTTGTTGCTTCAAGCAGCGAATAAATAATAAGTTCCGTTTTCAGCTGCAAGAAAACATCAGCAATCTGCTGAGGACAACCAAAAGCAAGTATCTAGTAAGAGGCCTGTCAAACACAGCTAAACTCTTTATCGATTTTGAAAAAAAAGTTTATATTTGAAAGACAAATTTACATGCTGAAAGACATTCAAGTAACTGTCTTCACATGAAGTTAAACTTGTGTGCCTAACAGTGTACAAATTTTATTTTTGTTCCCAGTCAATTTCTGCAGTCCTTAAAGCTCACCCCCCAAGAACACTGCACGAACCTAGTGTAAGTCCCCCAGTTTACACCAGTGAAAGTAATTTATCATGCTAAAGCAGCATACGTCTTCATCGTTGCCCAAAGGCGCACCCGGGGGGGGGACTGCAGCCCAGCAGCCCCCTCCAAGCCCCCCAAACCTGAAATTTAATAAACACAGATTTTGTAGAGATTATCACATCAAAAAGTTCTACTTGATTTCCCCTTCATCCAAAATCAGCCACTGAAATAGGCTGATGATGAGTGCATTAGAATTTTGAAAAATAAATTAATAAAATTAAAAAAAAACAAGAAGGTAGGGCACTGTGATTGAGTCATGGAACATGTAGTTATATTTGTATGTATATAAATGCAGTTGCAGACAGTGTTATGTCGTACTTATGACATGATTTTTATAATACAATTTTTAATATGGCCTCAGGGTCAGCACCCCCAATGGAAAAATTGTGGGTGCGCGCCTGTTGTTGCCCCTACATGTCATGAACTATTCCTGTACTCTGCAGTCAGAAGCCATGACATCATGAACACTGCTTGCTGTCTGAACATTTAGTTCTGTTTAAAACAAATACAAGACCAACAACGTGACAAAGTTTTCTTACAACCACACTGCCAAGCATGAGTTTTGTACAAAAAATTGGAAAAATTGTGTAACCATGTATTGCATTGTTTCACCATTTTTGTATCAAAAAGACTGTACCGCCTGTTTTCAAGCGCGAAGTGTAACTTAACTTTGTCATGTGTGTCCACGTGGAACTTGGCTCCCACTAGGCAGATTTTCATGCAATTCCATATTTCAGGACTTCTGGAAAATTCAATTTTGATTGAAATATGACTACAACAACAGGTTCTTTACATGAAGACCTACATATATTTATATCTCAAATTCTTCTTACAATGAGAAAAGTTTTAAACAACGGTGTAGAGAAAATCAAAACACATATTTCACATGCAATAAATGCCCCCCCCCGCCAAACTGTACTACGTATGAGAGACTGTGCGAAAATATGGTGGAACCAGACAGGCCATAGATGACAGTATGGAGCATGCGTTTTGCATGTTGGCTAACTAAGGCTACAGACACACCCTCAGAATATGCAATACTGACTGCTTTTTCATGGCAACAGTGGTTACATGAATGCACCTCAATGTTGCGTTACACATACACTGCACGTCTTGTTACTATTATCTCCTTAGAAGCAAAACCCCTTGAAGAAAATGGCTGCTTTAACGTATCCTGTACAACACAGTCACAAATGTTAGTTTCTTTGATTCAAGAGATCACACAGTTGACAACACATCACACGCAAAAGACATGGCTTACAGAACCACAAAAAGGTGAAATGTAATGCAATGTTCCACGTCAAATGCAGTGCAGGTGCATTCACAACCAACAGATGGCCAACACAACCTGTTACACACTGCCAGTACCCCTCCCTCCTCACGCACATGGTTCTACCACACCTGTACATTCTAAGCCTTTACGTAGGACCAGCATAAACCAGAATGATTTTACTAACTGCACTGTCTGGCCTTGGCTGACAATGTATTATACAATTAGGTTTCCTGCACTGCAAGATACCAAATGCCACTGGACCACGGTAGTAACACATTTCCTTTTTTTCCTTTTTATGAAACATTAGCTGGGATAACCAAGTTAACATAACTGCTACACCAGCGAATACTTCTTTCATTTTTAAATTGTGCGTTACAGAGAAACAGGTTTCTCACAACCCATATAACTTCACATTAACGTTGCTTCATACGATTTTCTTTCAATTTCATTCCTGTGTGAAGGCTAACAATAACGAAATTATACGCCTACAATGAAAAGACCTTGCCTACGTAAAGACCTAAAATGAGTGGCACCAGGGGGGCAAGATCGCACATGCTCCCAGCTGCACTGCTAAAGTTCCAAGTTTTCTGTGATGTGATGCCATGTCATTTGGTGAGTAAGTCCTTTCAAATGATTGTAGCACCTTCAACACGCTAGAAACGACTTGACCAATGACAGAGTGTCACATCCCAGAATACCTGAACCTTTGGCACTTAAGTTACTTGAATTATGTATTTTTAAATAAAAACAAAAGGCGGTGAAACCCAAGACGTAACACACATTCTGACTCTGGAATGAAAATATTACTTACGCTGGGAGACCAGTACTATGGACTTAAAGACAGTGAAGATGCTAAAGTAAAATTAACTCTTCTATATAATAACAGATATAATCCTCATTCTTAAACAACTTGTTCAATAAACTGACATCACAGGAAAATGCCACTGCTGCTACATTGTGACTAACAGGTTTTCAACTTTGATGTTTTTAAGTGTACACACACATGTCCATTACTTGTGGCATTATCATACTGCTTTCCAGGCCCGACAAAAATGCCACTTTGTACTGAATTTTATCTTACTATGCCATGGCAGTAATGTTCACTCTCCCGAAATGTGCTTGAAAAGCATTATCATTCACTTTTGTTTTTTGTGTCTTCTTTGTAGTGCAGGAACACAATGCTCATCAGGAAAACACCAGCCATCATGCTGAATGCACTGACATAGTACGGATATGCACTTGGAATGAAACGCTCATATTCTGTATGCTGCAGTGGTCGCACAGAAACCTGAAACATAAAGAAGAGAGAAATAGGCTTCAAAGAAAATACAAATCATGAGTAGCTTGTGAAAAGGACATGCAAGCTGCTTAAGCAACGTAAATTATATGTATATCTTGCAATTCAATGTATCTGAAATTACTCACCATGAAAAATACAGAGTCAGCGCACGACCTGTACACAGTTTTAAGCTAATATTGCTCAAAGAATACAAGCAGGGCTGTGGAGTCGGTACACACAACCTCCGACTCCAAATCCTCAACTTTTAAATCTCCGACTCTGACTCCTTCATAAAAGCTCAATATGTATTAACCACGGTAAAACTACTAAAATGGTAAATGGCACCACAAGACATTTCATCACCACCACGTGAATCATCAGGCTACTTTTTAGGCTTATAACCTATATTTAAATGTAAGTCTAATGGTTACTGTGGCTTGCATCTATTCAAGATTTTCTGTTGAGGTTGAAATCAGAGTCAGTACATTTTCATCGACTCCACCCAAAAGTCCTTCTGATTCCAACTGCGACTCCACAGCCCTGAATACAAGGCACAGGAATGAGAACTGAGAATACTTTCATTCGTTACATAATCACCGTTCCATATTCAAGGGCCAAGCAGTAGACTGCTTGGCCCTTGAATATGAGACCAACAGGATGTCCTGAAACGTCAGTAACAAACTACCAATCAACGCTGCGTAGACCCCAGAACAGCACAGACTTAATGGTCAACTCTAAAATGTAAATCTTCCACAGTCACAAGAATTCTTGCAGTACTGTATCAGCTATGAACTAGTAACCATCCCTGACCTGTGTCGTACTGAACAAGTGTGTGTATCCAACGCGATTGTAATCCACCTTGAACTGGTATACGCCATACACATCAGGTATTTTGAATCGTGCTTCATATTTGCCACCTTGCTTCCTGTTCAGCTTTGTGCGTACAAATGGATCAATGCGGACAAATTCAAGCTGTACATCGTCTGCATCATACGGAACCCAAGTTCCTTTCTGCAACTTCTCAATCTCAATTGTGTATACCTTTAAAAAGGAAAACAATGACAAAGTTGGAGTGTCAGAATTATATAGAATTTTAAAATGTTAACATTACTTAAAGTAAAAGGTACAATCATGCGTAAAAACAACCTGAAATGATACTCTGACATTTGTATAAGAGCTTGGGGATTCACGTCTTCAGGGATGTGATGCTGCGTCACTGGGCAAGTGGTTCCTAGTGTTTCTCAGAATTGCAGTGTCGCCATCTTCATGGTCAAACAGTCCAAAAATATTATTCTGGAACTGCTTGACTGTGCAGAGCATTCTAAATGTCAGGAACCAATCACGCAGCATCACATTCCAGAAGACCTGACTCCTACAATTCTGTTAAAGTTTTCAGTGTTTGTGGTGATAGCACTTGACTGAATATTGCAAAACACTCCCCGTTTTGTAGACAAACTTTCAATACTAGCTAAAACACTTCTGCCCTTTTAAAAACAGCATTTTCTTTTTTTTTAATGAACTTACATGTACCAACTAATGCACCATTAAAGTTATTGTTAGCCTTTATAAACAATCCCCGGCATATGATTCAACAACAAGTGTTGTCATCCTCAGGAGGTCACTGGTGTGATGTCCACTCAAATATCCACATGGTAAGGCATTTTCTCTTGTTTTTACTCAACTTCGTGAACATTCTGCCATTCAGTAATCTTCTAACTACAATTAGACATTTAAATCATGACATAGGAGCATTAATGCTTGCATTAAAAGAGTATCTCTTACATCTCACCTCCTACCTTGTTGATGAATTTACAGCAATTGAAAATCCTTAAGCTATATAATGATATGTTAAGCACATATGTTGACTTATCTGACACTGTATGTCCACAACTAATGCTGTTTGGTAAATTATTTTTTAAAGTTACGTAGTCATATGCATGTCAAGCACTGGTACTGGTGGTCTGTATGTGCCATAAATTTTATAGTTATACTGTGTAATGTTCTACAGTGCCTGTAAATAAGCTGTGCAACTGTATATCTACAGATGTGTCACGTGGTTACTTCAGTTTATGTAAGACAGAAATTTTCACTTGTACTATGACACTGTCGATACTGTTTGGCTTAGGCCAAACAAACACGTACGAGCTAAATATAAATTCTGTTCTATTCTACTTTACTCCTCATGGTTCCTCACATAACGGACTTCAGTGCAGCCATCACCTGGTGATGTCTTCCCAGAAATAAATGAACTACGACACAGGCCTTTAAATGTAAAAATTCCCTGTCTCCCTGAAAATATATGAACACACACCACCTTGTGCACAAAATTACAAATACAATAACCTTAGTAAAGGATTTTAATTATATCCCGACATGTTTCGGTACTCTGAAGCACCAACCTCGGTTGAAGAACATAAAATACTAATTAATAAAACACTAGATACTCATATTAAGACACAGTTCTGATTAAAATAGTCTCACATCATTTTCTGGATGCCCTGTGATGAACTGTCTGTCATGTGTTGAAGGTTGGTTTAGATGTCATGATCTTTATGTTCTTCCCCTGAGTATGGTGCTTCGGAGCACCGAAACATGTCGGGATATAACTAAAACTCTTTACTAAGGTTATTTTAATTGTAACTTTATGTACGAGTTGGTGTGTGTTCATATATTTTCAGTGACGTTACATGCACAGTAAGGACAATATAAAGTTCCTGTCTTCCTGTTCCTTCCTGCTGCTAGAGGATGTAAACAAGCAGACAACTGCCTGCTGCCACTTCCCATAAATATGTTAAATGCTCAATATACACTCTCTTCACGGTACTCACAACTGTCTCCATTATAGTGTAAGCTTGGGGTGGGACTTTCTCTCCAGGACGGTGGTGGGAAACAGACTTCACCCGCAGCACTCCATGTTCCTTGAACACCCACTGGCTGAGAGCAGTGGCCACTTGCTGATTGCCAGACAGCTCATACCGCTTACCGCCCTACAGAATGTACACAACTGTTTCGTTACGCTAACAGCATAAGGTAAACAGAAAGACAAACTCAGAGTAAATACAAATTTCGCTTGTCCAGTCACAAGTATACATACACCCTGCAATGGCCATGACTGAAAGAACCAGGCTTCCTGCAATGCGCTTCCCTTACATTAAGTCTTCAAATATTTACAGCTAAATAATTTATTGGTTCTTATTACAATATTTCTCCATTTTCTTCCTTGACTCTTACTGTCATTTTCTTCACTTGCCTTTTCCACTTATATTTTACCTTATGCAATAATTTTTCTATGTATCTCAGTTTTAAGGTCGCAGCGCAATTAGTTACTCTCTTGCACAGTAAACAAAACAAAACAAAACAGACAGTCCATCACAGCAACATTTGTTTGATAAAGGTTTATTTTAAAACTACGTGCTACACGTTTCCACTTTTAAAAAGCCATCCTGTGGAACCCATTCTTAAAAATATTCAAGAGGAAAATACTCTCACAATATCAAGTAGTTATACAAAAGTAACTGAGATCTCTACTACTTTTATCTACCTACATATCTTTCATGAACATTATTCTGTCTCATGTAGTGCTATAAGCTTTACACAGTCAAAAAACCACAGATGAATAACAAAAGATCATGAATCTTCATACAGATGCATGCATCCACATGCCTTGTTACTGGAAACAACATCTGTGTGGGCATTCCAGGAACCTGTCACATCTCGTGTGTGTGTGTGTGTGTGTGTGTGTGGGGGGGGGGGGGGGGGGGGGGGTGGGGAAAAT
>BLKM01000158.1:0-118719 GCA_013340265.1 Coptotermes formosanus | reverse complement strand
GGGGAGGAGAATACTTGTTATATACATACCAAAGCTTTTTGAACAGGAGAAGTAAACGCTTCATCAGAAAAGAAGTACAGTGACCCAGAGAAGACCACACGTGCGTTGTTCCTGGCTTGCAGCGCAGCAATCAGCAGTGTATTACGACCCACAGCATGTGGATACTGTAAGAACATCATAAATTTCATATTCTTTGTTGCACAACAATTAAGTTCACACACAATAATCATGTTCTCTAACAGGCCACAAACACTACCAAATATTTCCACCATACAATTATATTTGTCCATGGAGAGGGACCAAACAGCTTCCACCCATACCTAAGGGTGCATACCCACCAACAGAGTCCAGGTGAGTCGACTCGAGTCCAATCAGACTCACAAAGACATGGCAAAGACTATCTGGCTTACTCATAAGGGCTACGCGCGGAAATGTGTACCCACCAGCAGAGTCGAGTGGAGTCGAGTCGAGACCCGCGAGTCTTGCCGAGTCAAGAGTCTTGATGCCGCACGTTCCATTTTCGTCAGTCAGACTCTAGTGATCAGGGGCGACGGCTGCTATCTTGCGTTGGAAAATGGACGTAGAAAAGTTTATTCTTTTAGTTAAGGACCACTAGGCCATCTATGATGCCTGTCATTCTGAACATAGAAACAGACTACATTGCCAGCGTTTGGGTAAAAATTACACAAGAGATGGGCATGGGTAAGAGGAACATTATTACTGTTATTAGTGTCGCTGTTTTATTATTATTATTATTAAGCCTTATAAAGTTTTCAAACATTATATTTGGCGTAGGAAATAATGTTAACAAAGAAGCTTTATGCTGGCTTCAAATTAATGACAGTGTAATGTGTGTACAGAGTAGTAGTAGTAGTAGTAGTAGTAGTAGTAGTAGTAGTAGTAGTAGTAGTAATCAAGGGATGGCATGAAAAGAAGGAAGTAACAAAAGTAATTGAATGTGCCACTTGAGGTATGTTTATTGGAAGGTAATTACATTTCGCTTACATAAGTAGGTGAATCTTTGAGTTTTTTTACATTTAAAGAATGGGTTAAAATAAGTGCAAAGTGGGTAGAAAAAGTTTTCTATTCTAGTGGCCAAGGTCACATATATAACGTTACTGGAACCCTTTAACTTCAAGAATTGATACAAAATAGATGTTTACTTGTGCACTGTTCAAACAATACTAAAAGGCTACTGGATTCGCGCAGACTTGATTGGACTCGACTCGGTCGGTGTGCAACCCCCATAACTCTAGAGTCTGATTTGGCTCAACACGACTCACCTGCACTCTGTTAGTGGGTACACAACCTAAGAGTTCCCACTGTATTTCTTGCAACACTGTATCTCATGTTAACTGTATACATATTCAAGGTGTCTATTTTGGTCCAACAGTTCAATTTGCATAAAACCATCAACACTTCACGTTAATAAAACCAGCATATGTGTTTCAGCGCTGTGCATCACAATCAGTGCCTCTGTTCACTCTCAGTTGAGTAAAACCCAAGCACCACGATAACATCTAGTAAACGATAGACAGTATTAAGTGTTAAAATTCCAAAATGTTCAATTCTAAAGCATTTACAGATTGCGTAAATCTCTAAAATTTAAAATCTAAAAGGACAGCTTCCCCGTTAAAGATCATTTTTATAAATTCTCACACAGTTCACATACCCAAAGTTCTTGATCTCTAAAATGGAAAAGTAAACAGACATAAATTAACTGCATAAAGAAATAAACAAATATTCACAAAAAGCACATACTCTGGAAATGAGACTGAATTATGTAACACAGTATGGTAGTCAGAATTAAAGAAAATGGACAAAGAATAAGAAGAAAAAGAAGAATGAGGAACAGAATGAAATATTGATGGACAAACATACGGGGAAAAAACAAAAAAAAAAGGAAGACACAAAGAGAATTAATGAAGGATGCAAGAAGAGAAGACAACATACAGCAGACTGCAACATCCAAAGAAGCAAAGGCAACATACAGCAAACTGCAACATCCAAAGAAGCAAAGACAACATACAGTAGACTGTAACATCCAAAGAAGCAAAGACAACATACAGCAGACTGCAAAATCCAACAAGTCTGTTCTGAGACTTGGGACTCTAACAGCGCTGTAGCAGAAGACTATGACCTCTTGTGGTGTGAAGTATGGTTCGGCCTGATGCAGGCAAACCTGCTGCTTCCATCTTCAAGGTACATGTTTATGCTACAGATCGAAGCAACAAACGGTGTCATATCCCAAACATTGTGACCCAAAGTTTGAATTCTTACTGTATAGTGACTAGACTATAGGCTGGATGTCTCAGGAATCGGGTTCGATTCCCAGCAGGGGACAAGAGATTTTCTCCCCTTCAAAATGTCCAGATTGGCCCTGGGCCTCACCCAACCTTCAACTCAATGGGTTCTGGGGATTCTTTCCTCAGCGGTAAAGCACATGGGATGTGCAGGTGACCGTTTGCCCCCATCTAGTGCCTAGGATAAGAATGAGTGCCGCTGTAACTCCATGCTCCCACATACACTCATGGTGTGTGAACAGGCAATTTCAGTTCTAATTATTTAGTCTACCTCCTTGATGGGTTCATCAGGAACATACGAGTAGGCAGAGCTGTGCGCAGACAATATTTGGAGCACCAGCGGGTTGTCTCTATCAGCTACCAGTCCGGTCCCCTGGTACAGGAGTGGAGGCACAGCGCTGGTCCCAGTAATTACTGGCGCCTGAATTAGGTTTGTAGGTTCAGCTACTATGAGGGTGTGCTATAACAGAATTGTGAATTATTATTGTATATCATTCGGTTGGTCTTGCAATACACTTGTGGCACCAAATAACATGCATGTTTGCGTGCCTAACTAAAAACAAAATAAATAAATAAACAAACAAACAAATAAATAAGTAAATAAAAACTAAGTAAATAAGCACCCTGAACCTTGTCAATCCCGTACACACACATAGCCCAAACACATTACGTTATCATCAGTTAAAACATTATTCTCCCGTACATGCCTAGGTGTTCCAAGCGATATGTTTAGCAAACATTTTCCCACCAAAACTATGTATGATACAAATTCTCTTCAATCAAAGTGCAGAGGTGAAATTATTAACCAATACAAAAACATGCAATATCCTAAAAAGGCACACTTCTCACAATCACATACACCCAACATGCATGCTATATGCAGCAAAGAAACATAAATTACCACTGTGTGTGGTCTGAGTCCCTCTGAACCACTGACAGGCTGGTAGAAGCACAAGCAAACTGTACCAACTGTACAAAATATAAACACTTTGTATACTTAATATTACATATTTTCTGTGCAGTCTTTTACAATACACAATTTTTATTACGCCAAATACTGCACACATTCTCTTCTCGTGTAGGAGGAACATACAAGAAGAGATTGTGTGCAACAGGTGGCATAATAAAAAGCGTATAAACACTCTGTGTCCATTTTATAAGACTGTGAAGGGGTGAACATAACAGCCATATCTATAACAGATCTCTCTTTATACATACCTTGCCTAGATCATTAACATCATAGTTGAGATGATCTATGACAGATGCTCCTTCCTCATCTACTTCAAAACCAACCTCAGACGCCAGCTCTCGCAAAACATCTCCAGAATTAGAGCTACCAGCAACAAGTACATTACCTGCAGTAAGAGGGTCTTATGTCCTGTCAAAAGTTACATACACTATATGACAAAATTACACTCCAACTAATATTCCACTTGGTCCACTTACCTCCACCATCAATAAATTCTGTTATAGTTTCAACACTTAGTGATCCACCAAATTCCTCAACTGAAGGTGCAAAAATTATGAGATGCTGATACAAAAATTCACCATACTTTGAAAGGACAAGACTTGCGTCATCAGCTGATTTAAAAGTAAGTGAATAGCCTCTTTCTGCAAACCAAATAAAAATGGGTCAATAATTATACAATATTAACACTGTGACTAAGGTGGCGTTAACACGTTACCAATTATTTTATCCTACAAGATGAATTACGGTATCTGAGGCTACTCACAGCCACTCCTAACCTCCCTACAAATGGTACTTGCGGCATAACGCATTATTGTTACCACTTATAATCTTTTTGCAGTTCAACCGCGATCTAAAACCGAATACGTCATCTCGGTACTAACAAAAATAACCAGTTAATTCAGCACCAGGACATACAACTTGAAAACGGCTAATTCTAAAACACGTATGTTCATTACACCGGCGTAATTTATTTATACACTTAAATAATACATAACCAACCTTGCAAAGATTTAAAGAACATAGAATGAGTTTCCCTGATTGCAAGATTATCGAGGAGCACTAAAGTGTCCCCTCCAGCACTTACACCGCAAATAACCCCAACAAATACAACGAATAAACCCCACGAATTACTACACCTCGCCATCTTCGCCCCGTAGCCACGATCACCACCACGTTGGCTAATCGTTATTGGTGGGTTGGAACTGGAACACTGGAAGTAATGTGTCGAATTAACAGAAGGAACGATACCATCTGCATCCGGTTCGTCAAAATTTCCGCCATTCAATCGTTAAATGCGGCTGTCTGGTATGTAGTGTGACAGAAGGACTGGAATACTTTAGAAACGTGCATTTTACTAAATTTCTGTGACTGAAAGCACTATAATGAGTGAGGTGCCATGTGTAACTTACATGGCACTGTACATACTTTCATTTCACATACTTCAAAGCAATTCAAGAACATCAAATTTATGGAAGTTGAACACCGAAGGCAAAATCGTGGAAGCCAGTCACTTTCCCAGGATTGTCACCTTGCCCGGAATTTCTAATGAGCATGTTACAGATAGTGATCAGATATTCGATATCATAACTTCAACAATACATTATGGAAAAACTTGGACAAAACAGAGCATGGAATACTACTGTACCGAATGTCAGGCCATAAACTTTGGCATAAGCGATAAGTAAGTTTCGGTTCTGTAATTTCCACTGTAACAGATGTTAGGTTAGGGTCAATTTATAACGTAAATTTGTGTGTTCATTATGACCTTGTTTCAGGTTGGCAAGTAAACCCTCAGAACAAGGGAACAACACAAGTAATATATTTCAAAATGGATGGGATTCTAAAAGAAGTGCTTCTGAAACCACAAATAAAGTCGATCGTGAAAGTGATGAATATTTAGATTGTGGAAAATCAGTGAACTTTACATACTATGATAACCTAGTTGGAGTAGCAAATAGAAATAATCATCCACATGTACCTGAACCACAAGTAGCTATGATGTTTAAAAAGAAAGGCACAAAGAGTATAGAATTTGATGTCAATGCACTTGAAAGAAAATTGAAGAAAGCAAAGAGGGAGGTTTGTAAGAGTTCTGTGTTTTGATTAGGTTCTGAGAGTAAGAATTTGTCACTACAGTTAAACAAAACAAATCACAGTTACTGACTCACTATGTTACATACATTAATTGTATGCCTTCTTTTTTTTTTTACTTGCAGAAACCTAAGTCAGTTCAACTTTATAACCAGATAGGCAATTTCTGGCGAATAAAAGGTGATGCTCAGAAATCAATAGAATGTTTCAGGCGGGCACTTGCAGTTTCTCCGCATAACGCAGAAGTAAGTTATCAGTTACAAGTGCAGTGATACAGTTTGTGGACGGTACTTTGTTGCTTGTATCAGCAGTTTCTGTGATGCTATGTAGCTATGGGATGACAAAATACTTCAAGATATTGGGTGCCAATTTCCCAGCATCGCGGTGTCACGTCCCAAAAAGACTTGAACCCTCAACCTCTTCTATACCATCACCCATTTATTTTATTTGTTTTTAGGTTCTGCTGAATTTGGCCAGAGTGTTATTTAACTTGCAGTACCTAGACGATGCCATTTATCTGACTAGAAGGTCTCTAGAAGTTCAACCGCCAGATAAGAATGCCTGGCAACAGTACTTCACTCTGGGGGAAATATTCAAGGTACTGGGTGTTTATGCCATTATGCAGTCCACATATTCTGCTTCTGCTGAAGTATATTCATTGCTTGAATTGCAAGATGCTGCAGTTACAAACTTTGTGATGCATGTAGAAGTTCACCGTACATGATTTATACGGTAACATTTTGAATTTTTGGATTACCCATTCTGTTGTGCATGTGTAAATCAATATTTCAAATTTATACAGACGAACACAACAAAACACCTTGTTTCTTAATTTTATAACTGTCTTAGGGCATGCTTCAGTTGCACAAGGCAGCCATCATCAGGTAGGAATGCACAACTATGAAGGAGAAGAAATGTTAAGGTGGAGGCCTCAGTGTTAACACTTCTTTTGTTGTGTTCATCTGTATAAATTGGGAATATTGAATAACATTTGGAACTGCAAATCTTCTCCTTCGAATTTTCCCCAGGTACAGAGTAATGTGCATGCAGGCATATGAGACATGATCATTATAGTCCTGTATGGATAGTTTAAATCACACATGGTTGGTAGAGACTGCGCTGAACTGTCCCATTTTTTTCTTCCTCATTTAATATTTAAAAACACACCTCCAAGTTATAATTTACATACTGCTGTGTCCGACAGCAGAGCAAGGCCATCATTGTTCTGGCATACACAGCATATCATATGCCAACTCCCATTATGCACAGTCAAACTCAGTTATAACATAATGAAAGGTACTGAGTACTTCATGTCATTATAAACATGTGTCGTCATAACCGAGGAATATAAGGTTATCATTAACAGGCAAGAATTAATTGGTATCTCAGAATATCTGGCATTATAGACGAGGTGTTGTACAAACTGATGTCGTTATAACTGGGTTCCACTGTACTTAGAACTGGAGGATAGCCTTTTGGTTTTTAGTATTCCAGTGGTGTGTGTTGAGTTGTATACCCGCTCAGTTGAAACGAGCTGTCATATAAAATGAAACTAAGGATCAACTAGACCATCTTGGATATTTCTCACAACAACCAATTACAAAAGTAAATTCTCAAATTTGTGTATACTTTTTTCATGAGGTTTCTTTCTTTGCATGAAATTCTGAAATCTGGGGACATCATTTTATCTAACAACTGTCGCTTGTCACTTCCTGTCAGCTCATTTAACACATAAAAACTTCAAATTGCAGTGAATAATGTGTTAGATGTGATGTGTGTCTGTGTGCCGAAGGAAAACATTTCACTATAGTGACTGAGCCATTCTGAGTCCTCTTATCAAAGTAAGCAAATAAAACAATGTAAGTGCATATGCAGGCAGTAATGTGTAAACAAGCGCTGATGTACAGACAGTGCAGAGGAAGATATTTTGGTTGCCCAAATCACGTACTGTACTGAACACAGGGTGTACATGTTTCAGGCTTACGGTCATTATCAAGAGGCATCACTTCACCTCCGCCATTCTCTGGAGTTGAAGCCGGAGTTTGAACCAGCTCTTGCAGCACTTAAAGACATGGAATCCATACCAGACACAACTATACACATTTATACTCTGCTAATCATCGTATGTCTGGTATGACTGACACGGCATCAGTTCCAATAAAGAACTCAAAATATATAAACCCATTGTTTTATGCATGCATGTGCCCGTCTGCAGTACAATAAAATTCCTGGAACGAGTGAGAGATTTTCTTCTCTCCAGAAGTCCAGACCAGCCTGCTATTCAATGGGCACCCAAGGGGCTGTTCCCCCAGGGGTAAAGTGTCTGGAGTGTGAAGCTGACCACCCACCTCCCTCTAGTGGCACAGTTAATAAGAATGAGCGGAGCTGTGCTTGCACTCTGCCACATGCCTTCAAGGCGCAGTACTGTATTACACACAGCGACATTTAAATGTTTGTTCCTAACCATTTTGGTACATGCACCAATGCTGCTACTGTCACACCGCCTTCACCCATCACCATTAAATTTTCCACACTTACAATTTCATAATTTTGTAATGGATCTTAAAGAAACAGAATGGGAGGAAATGGATTGGATTAATCTGGCTAAGGATAGAGATAAGTGGTGGGCTGTTGTGAACACAGTAATGAATGCCCCCCCCCCCAGTGACATAAAATGTGGGGAATTTTTTTGACTAGCTGAGGAACTGTTACCTTGTCAAGAAGGACCATGGAAAACCAAATGGTGGGCTTTCATGGTTTCCCTCAGGACTCCAGGCAAACAGTCTCTCCTATTATGCCGCACCAGGTTCCTTTTCAATTCATCAGTCATTAATCAGACAACAGTCTGAGATATTGCCGTGTCATTAAGTAAAAAATAACAGTATTACTGTGAATAGAGGTGCTCACCATATCACAGTACCAGGCAGTATTTGAAGCGGTCGTCTGTTTCCAAGCTTGTAAAATGAGAAACAGCAAGAAAGAGTTCCTGCAGCAGCAGATCAAGAAGTTGGCCCGTGATTATGGTGATAATCATATGTAGCCTGGACACCCTGAAAAGAAAAACATTTTATATCAAATTATGTACATACAAAAATGGACCTTTTGTCCATCCCTGTTATATCCTTGTCAAAAAGTAGCAGCACAAAATGCACATTTAAAGATGATGACTGGCTGACAGAGAAAGTTCACATATTATTTTAAAAAGCAAAATCCAAACCATTTTGTTTAGCGGTTCAATAAACATTTGCCCTGATCCTTTTTATATCATATTCAAATCTGGAGCTTCTGTACTTTATCTGTAATGTAAAATGACATAAAACTGCAAGAAAGTGAGAATGTCTTGACTGCATTTCTCACTTCATAAGGATACAAACCCTGGTATCGTGTCCCTGCACCAGTCTCTTCTCACTGCCAATAACTTCTGGCTCACTGATAGATTCCCATGAAATCCAAGGTTTATACGACTGGAGCCCACACATTTTGACGCTGTATCACTTAATGTAGGATCCTGAAACTTGGCAGAGAACAGCTTTTAAAAAAAATGTCCTTCTCCTATTGTGGTTATATGTTTGTAAAGTGCAAAACGAGACACTCCAGCTGTGTGACATGTATGGTCAGCTTCCAACTCTTTAACTGCAACTAATGAACCATGGCAGATTACTGTAATGGTTCTAGCGCTGTGCTAAGGCATGTGAAATTTTTTATGGAGCTAGATCATAACATAACTACACATTTGGTGCCCAGTTTTGTGTGTGCACGTATGCATGCATGCATGCATGTCGCGCAGGCGTGTTTGCAAAATGACAAACGCAACAAGACGCGTGAGATCTGAGGCCCTCGCAGAGGCATTGGATGTGATGGGTGAGTGACAGTGCTGATGTACTGAGTGATCATGATACTTGAACTGCAGGATAAAGCAGTCTTTCTTCCCGGACTGTGCGAGCCTCAAGATGAAGGCGTGATGATACTTTGAAACATCAGCAACTGTTCACCTAACAACACAGCATCATATCCCAGATGATGGGAAACTTCTTGACTAGTCAACGTTTAAGATTACTTGCCTTCTGAACTTCTCAGTCTTCCGTTATTCCAAAAAATAACCTGTTTCAATCCTGAGATGAAAAGGTGGGCAGACAACTACAGAGGTGGGTCTGACAGTTACTGGTCAATCTCAGTTGTTTGTCTCACGACTGAAAATGCCTCGTCCTATTAGGCAAAGCTGAGTGGATGTTTCCCCGCCGTATCACCTTCTGGGATGTGACACTGTGTCTTGGACGACTATTTCTCAGTGCTTGCAACAGTGTAGTGCCCTCATCATCAGGGTCATGCGCGCTCAAAGACAGTACAATCCGTTGAAATGGGAACTCCTCATCCATCAACACAGCTTTACAGTCTTCAATAATTATGGTGCTGAAACATTGTACATATCCAATATGTGTTTGGAAATGAAAACTATCAAAATAAATTTAAAAGAATCCATTCAGGATAAACACACACTTGCTACAGGCACAAACTGGATCACTGTTGTACTGAATCTAAGGTTTACAAAATGGTTTGCACTATATTATTATATGAACTGTGTAGAAATATTCACTGTAGGTTACAGATGAAGATGTGCAATACGCGTCTTCTGGGGTGTGAAGCTGTACGGGCATGTGACTGCGTACCTACTGTACAACACAGCATCACATCCCTCAAGACTGTTTTCATAGTGACAGGCATGAGAACCTCCAAGCTCACATTACGTACAATATTCAAAACTCGCTGTAGAGGTCATTCATTGACCCGCGAGCTCTGGGTAGGCATGGCTAACAGAGGGCCCCCCTCACCCACTAGTCAACATCATACTGCAGTGTGTGGACTGGCAGGTGAGGGGGGGCACACTCTTGGCGATGCCTTCCCAGAGCTCATGAGTCGAACTTGTAATCTATCATTGTGATACTAACAAAGCTGTGTACGTAGGTTCTGGGGGTGCTGCTAGTCATCTTGTCGTCTGTGGATGGGAACTTGGAATCAGATTTCTCGGAGGTAAAGACCCAACGACATTTCAACCGTGCCATGGCAATGCGCAGTTTGAAGATGGGGATATCACCTCGAGCCCTCCGAGCCAAGCGTTATGGTGGAGCAGCAGGGAGCAGCAGTGGCAGCTGTGGGTGAAAACGCCTTGTAGTGTGGTTAATTTCACAACAGGATATTATGGCTCCACACAGTGCTGTGTTATATACTCACACTTGAATGTCATCACTGTCACAGAGTATTGTATCGTACAAATCCACGAGTCTCGCTAACATGCAAAATTTAGTTATTTTATTTTTTTATAGTGGTATTATGGAAACTAATATTTAAATTTTATTTAATTACAAATCTATGAGAGAACAGGAAGGTGTTATGTCATAATGTAATGTGTATTTATAGTACAGGTCAGTGTCTGTAGTTGTAAAAACAAACGGTACGAACATAAACATAAACTAGTATGTTGATATTATGTGTTAACCCGTTTTGTAAATAGTTTTTGTACTACCTTTCTGTTCTCTGTGGAAATGTGTATTTGTGTGTCCATAAATGAAAAGTCTTACTCGTCATTAACACTCTTAAACCTAAAGTAAGTTTATTTATTAAAACATACACTATTTTAACTTTACTACTTTTTTATCCATAAATAATCATCTGCTCTTGACATGAGAATGGTTGTTAAATATTCTTATGGTCACAGAGGCAAACAACGCACAACTGCCATATGTTCACATCTCATTTCTTATTTAACTAGAAGTGTATCAAAAGTTAATGAACAGAGATTATAACAAAAAAAAAATACTGGCATTCTCTGCATTCTTTGTGTTTATTCATTCTGACATTTCATGTAATAAAAATTCCAAGTTCTAAGTCCTAGGAAGTACTCCTTTTTATTTCCTTCAAGTCAGCATTTCTTGTACTCAGTTATACAAACACAGTAGCAGTGGAATGTATTAAGGCTAGCACCTGGAAGTACTTTCCTCAGGTTCACAATGCATTAAAGTAAAACAGCCCAAAGTCATAACATAACTCTCTTCAAGTACCCAAGTCTTGAGTGTCATAACTTAACCCATTCAGGACATGCACAAGAATGCATTTGGACATCTGCTGTCTGAGGTCAAGAAACTTCAAGGTCTGTGCTTAGTAACATACATTGAAGAAAAATCAATATTTCGTATTTCTCATTTATGTTGTTTTAACAAAATTTAAAAAACAATATAAATGATAAATACTTAAAAATATATACATGTAGCCCATGTTTAATGCCCCATCTGTTCTATGCCTTTGTGCTTCAGCTCCCCTTGCCAATATACACAACTTATTAATTTACACTCATTTTTGGTTTAATACCCTTTGGCTGAGTGGCTGTGCTCTATTGCGCTAACTCATACCTACTCCATTATTCCTTACAGGAATATCATTTTTGATTTATGCCCACTTTTTCGGGAACACAACTACAGCATAAAACAAGGGCTTTGGTTAATTCCCTAACAGTGCAGCATTAAACACTTGATCAAGATATACAAGATGTATAAAACACTGGTACTGGTGCCCAGCCTATAAGCTGGAAAATCACAATGTACTGGTACAGCATTTGGAGGGTGACATGTGGAAGAAGTAATCTGCATGCATGTCACTCAGTATAGATGGGCATACAAAAAATTTGACACAAAGGGCTGTCAGCCTAACTGGTTCCAGCACCAGTACTGCTGCTGCCCCCGGCTATGAACAGCACACACAGTTAAAGATATACATATGGAAACAGTCCTGAAAGGGTTAATACTTGCACTTATCTGTTTAGCCCATCTGCTTACCCTTTTAGCTCCGTCTGTCTACCTTGTGAATGAACCTTTTTTTGGCCTTTTTTCTACGGCTGCCAGACTGCCTGCCCATTGTCCATCAACAGATGCTTTGTTATACTTCAGATAAATTCCTGAAGTCAAAAGTCTGCATTTCATGCCCTCTGTTGGCAGTCAGAGAAATAATTTAATAATTACAGTCAACACATCAGATCTGTAGTATGTCTCAAAGATGGCTGCTTAAATCAAGCCTACGTTTAATAATTCTGTCTCTGCAATGGAAGCGTAAGTTGATGGGTTAAATATCACAAGAAGATGCATTTATTTTCACCATGTTTCAGCTGCAGTTACACTCTGAAATTTCTGTGTTTATGTAAACAGTATCTTCTTCCTTCGCCCAACTAATAAAACCCTGTTTCACTTCCTCTAGAATGTCTGTGATAATATTAACACTAGATTTGCTCATTTACTTGCCACTTGTTGCTGCAGCTCTAATACCCATGCAGTGCCCCCAAGATTTGAGGTTCTCACAGCACTGCTGCTGAAGACTCAAACCAGCTGGGATAAGATGCTGTGCTGTTGGGTGAGTAGTTCTGATGTTCAAAGGGATTGTGATGCCTTCATTTGCAAGGTCAAGCAATGGAAGAAGAAAAGCAAGACTCCTTGGACTACTCGATTCTGAAGACGAAGGCACCACTGTCCTTTGCAACATCAGGAACTCCTTGCCCAGTGACACAGCACCACATTCCACATAGTGTAAAGCACACAGTAGTTACTTCATGGAAAAATCTAATTAAAAAACTAATGTTATGCTCAGGCGAAATAACAATTGTCTTCTGTTGGTGAAGAGATTTAGTTATCACAGGCATCCCCACAACAACATCTCAGATCTACAATTCTGAGTTTAAAATACATAATCATTGTGAACTTATTATTAGACGTGGACAAATACATTAGGCATGCAATGACATCACAACAATATGACTTAACTATGTAACAGATGTTTTAGCTTCCATTTTTAGGTGTGGAATGGATGTTTCATTTCACATTCATGGCTATGTAGCATCTACACATGCATAAATCACCACTGTTCTCAGATTTCATCCATTTATATCCAGTGCGGTGATTTCTGCATCACCTGTGTTTCTTGAACCCCACCTGTCATTACATTTGTCATAAACCCAATGTTAATTGGCAATATGAGTTTCCGTTCCTATTTGCTTTTATACTTCTTGGGAATTTACACTAGTACATTATTTTAACATACGTGAAATCACTGCCATCTTGTACACAGTTCAAGTACCGACTGAAGTAGGAATTCCACAGATGCTGAGGCATCTACAGGGTGAAATCAGTAACTGCCCAGATGTATCAAGCCACAAAATGTGTACAAGCAGAAGTTCATTGACAAACTTTGAGTCAACCATCATTTCACAATCTTTTCACTTCAATATGTAAAATGATTAAGAAAACACAGCCTCTAAAACCATGTAGTGACTCACTGGACATGCTCTGCATGTGTGTGGACTTTTGATAGAAGTCTGCGCTTAACATTCAGCAGTCATACAATAGCTGTACATGCCCTAACAATGCTTTGAGATACTAATATATAAGAAGGATGGTTAAATTATTGTAATTTTCTTTGTTCAAAAGTTTGGTGGGGAACTTTATCCTGAAACCTCTTCGGGCTCTCAGGACTTTCTTATGTCATCATGTGACACTGCACGGCCTGCCGGCCGAACAAGAAGAAATGTCACACTTATTAGAAAGTTAAAGTTATAATTCTTTATAAATGCAAAATATTTCTTAAATGCCTCAATTTGCAACTGCATTGAATTTTGTTTTAATCTCCAATTACCCACCAAAATGATAAGGAAATATGGCACATGAGCAAATTTAGTATTACATTACATTGGAGCAGTGAAGAAAATTGTCTGATCAGGAAGTCACAAGTCAAAGGAAACTACAAATCAGCAGTGATGGTATGAAGAGCAGAACACAACAAAGAAATAATTTTGAATGCCCATCTTGTATATCAGTTCCAACATACTTAATGTAACCACACTGTATGTGGGACATTCAGGCTCTATCATTAACCCTTGGATTACAGAGCAATAAAACTCCCAACTTTTGCTGTGCTACGTACATTTTGTACCATATTTTTTAATTATTTTCTCAACACGTTTTTTAAGGTTTGTTTTTTAGACTCAAAGACAAAAAAATTGCTTTTAGTCAAATTTTTCATTTCTCAGGTAACTATATAGAATGACATGCCTAAAATTTTTGAGAACAACAAAATATAGTTTAGAATATAAATGTGAATGAACTTGATCTGTATTACGATTGTTCCTTGCAACTGTTCCATATTGCTTGAACTGTCTTTATAGTGATCGTTGCACACCCATTCCGATTGCTGGCAACATTTCTAGTCTGTTTTTCTGTCCTTGGCTGTCTGACAAATAGAATTAACGGGTTCAAGACAGCCCAGTCAGATTGGGAAAAATATAGTATATGAAAAAACAATATACTCAGTGCATAATGATAGTTTTGTGTCAAGAGGACTTCAAATAACAAATAGAAAAATTGGTAAGACTGTTACTCTACACCATCGAGAACTGTTGAAGAAAAGAACAAGCCTGGGCACATTCTGTACCGTCAGTAAACCAAGGGTTAATTCTACAGTAAAGACCAACACAGTACACAATACGCTATGGAGAACACGCAAGACACAGCGCAGAAACTACTCAACTTTATATTCAAATTACTGCCTCTGAAAATACGCTACTGTACAGCTATACTCTGTGATAGGCCCACTAAGCAAAGGCTGTAGTGTGTGCATTTTCAGTCCTCTCCTTGACAACAGCCCCACCTGGCCAAAACATGTAGGATGATTATTGCACTTACATGTGTTCTCCACAACATACTGTGTACTGTGTTGGTCTTTACTGCAGGGTCACACACAACCGCATCCTTAATGATGCATCGCCTTAAGACTACTACTGATGTTGAATTTAAATACATTTATGAACCTACTTAAGTAGGAAGTTGTTTTGATAGGCGGTTTAGTTTCCTGAAACATGAGCAGGAAATGGAAATTAGAATCTTGCTGCATTTTAATAACTGCCAATATTACTTTCCTATTCCATTAGACTTCTGAAGCTTATATGCAGAGATAATGTTGACAAAAACATTCAATGAAAAATCATTAACATGTTTAGTTAATGTGTTCTGTTCCTAATCATTTCATTTCCTCTTAATACACTATACATTCTAAGCAGATCGAATCGAAAGACAGTACTTTCACACCAGATATTTTTATACCACAAAATATTACATTTAATCACGAATATCTGGCATTTCAGTTTGCAATGGATCATCACAGGAGTTCTCAAACTGTCATCTACGTTCTCACATTCTAACAGATCATATAGGGTCATGATGTTATCTGTCAACTATCTGCTGCCACGTCCTGTCAGCTCCTGTACCTTAACTTGGCCGACTCGGCAGACTGCCCACGTGCATGGCAGAGTAGTGCCAGGAAGTCACAAATAATGGTTGTCAGACAAAACAATGACCCTGTATATACATGATGGATTTAAAAATGTGCTTTGTTTATAAACACACATTAGATATAATTTAACAATGCACTATATGTATATGTTTTTCCTATTCTACACTAAATGTAACAACTGCTTCAATTACAATTTCTTAGTTCATTTTAACAGTTTATATATCTGCTGATCACACTTTATTTTTCTGGTTCTCTTCCGAGCTTAGACTGAACTGAACATACTCATTCCTGCATTGGTTGTGTCATCATCCTTGTAATAATTTAATTATATGAAATCTAAGTTCGGCAAATATGAAAGATTCAGTTGTCTTGATTCAAATTTCAGAATATTTTGAGTAGGTCCAGAAGTAGGGAATTTTAAATCCGCTGAACTACAGGACTGGTGACCTGACTCTAACTTGGGGTAAAGTACGAGTACTGAAAAACTGCAATATACAGGAAAAAGTTCTGTAAACACATGTTTAAACAACTCATATAAGAATATAAAACACAAACAAATTTAATGTGTTCCATGTCCGTGCACTATATTATACAAAAACACTAATCACCAACAAATGCACAAAGAGAGTTTTATCATCAATCGTAACGCACCCCTACATGTTTCGACCCTGCTGGGTCACCTTCAGGGAGAAGTTTTTGTTATCATTACACTAATGTTGCACCTTATAGTTCAGTGAGAATGTGCTGTTGAGTGTGTACTGCGTTGGTTTTGGAGGCGTGAACTTTCTGCAGGCCGGGACCGCAGAGAGTCCACGCCTCCAGTACACAATCAACAGCACATTCTCACTCAACTATAAAATGCAACCTTAGTTTAACGATAACAAAAAGTTCTCCCTGAAGATGACCCAGTAGGGTCGAAACATGTAGGAGTGTGTTACAATTGGTGATAAAACTCTCTTTGTGCATTTGTTGGTGATTAGTGTTTTTGTAAAACAGAAACAGTTGTTTAAATGATAACTTTCCTCTATATACAGCATATAACATGACAGGATGCTTTTCACAGGTATTAAAAACTACAATGCTTGGCTAAATGGAGCACACCATTACAAGAGTACTGTAGTGCAATGCACAGCCTTCTTTAATCCTAATACATTCATACTTATTGCTAGTCTAATATTACATACATAGCTGCATGCAGAATGTCAGTTTCGTAGCACACATCACTTGTACAGTTTAATTACAAAGTCATGAACATACAAAAGCACAAAAATTACTATGTAAAATGTATAAGTAATTTAAATGGTTTTTTCCTTCTGTTCCATGAACTGCGAGTGTCCTTTTGGTTATTTCAAAAGTAGGAGAACATTTTCAAAAGAATCTGCAAAATATGTATGAGGCTCTACTGTCAGTGTCCATGACTGACAAATAATGTACGCTGTATACAACACTTATTCAACACTCTATAATTCAACATCTCACAATATCAAACCCACTATTTTGCACAAAACTGCTGTAAATACTGCCTGTAGATGTGTAATTTTACAATAAAGTATAGTGCAGATCTGTGAATTATGACTGAATTATATTACTGTACAGTTAAAGGAATTCTGTAGAACTATGTCAGATGTAAATAACACTGCAGTGTATCCTATGTTTGTGTTTTGAACAGCTTATACATTTGTTCAACACACAAACACGGTAAACAGATACAGCCACTTAATCATTGGTAGTACCATAGAATGCACTACATGAAAACCACACTGCTGTGTTTGTGACTAATTTGTCATTATGAATCAGCAAATGCTGTTTAAAATAAACTTCTACTTTCAAGTAACCTACCTCATTTTTTAGGAACAAGTATAATGATGTTTGTCTATACATGACTCAACATTCTTCCAAACTATTCTCAGGAGAGCAAATGGCTAAGAAATTCTTATCTATGTAAACCTGAAAGACAGGGTAATTCAAAAGCAGGGGACAAGTGAGCCTACAATAACATGGTATATATAACGCATCACAGAAACTCTCAAAGTTTGCCTGCGACTAACCAACAATAGATGTGCGTCATGTCACTGTATGCTCACTGGTTACGTAATTATAAAAATATGGAACTGTTACTTTTGAATCCTCCATAATATATGAAAGACAATTGATGCTACAGAGAGCGCGAAGTCAGAGCACAAACACTACAGGTACAACCTGTGTCTCTATAACGCAGCATTATTAGGGAGAACAGCAAAAATGAAAATAAGCACAAATCTTCAGTCCTTATGCTCTTGGTTTCAGGTGCAGAGCGCACTGTTTGTTAGGCTAATACGGAAAATAACGTCACCAGTTTCTGGTCTAATGTTTCACAAAGTATTTGTGTATAGGATATGGCATCTGCTCTTGAGGCATGTAAATGTAACATGTAGTTCAGCCATACAGAGAACAGGTTTAATTTAGACAAGAAAAATATATGGCTGCTTTTAAAGTCACAGGAATGAATGGTTAAGAATGTTCTCACCTTTCATAAACAAAATTATATGTACTGTACGGTACTGTATTCAAAATGACTGTGAAACTCTGGACCCCATTCTTACATGTAACATGTTTGTTACTGTAACACGCTGAAGTTCTGTTGTAACACGGGACTAATAAGACAGAAGGTAGGAGCGCCAAAGAATCTCCAAGATGACAGGTCAGTGAAGTAAGAACAGCATAAGTCCCAGTTCTCCATATCTCACTTTTCTTCTGCGCATATAAATGAAAACAAAACTGTGGACATTGTTAAAAAACCTCAGCACAGCTTGCAGTACAGTGCACATAAGAACCAAAATGTACATTAAAAATCTTGGTGTACGATATCTCAGTGTGCTTCCTGTATTAAAACAAAAGAAAACTTTATACTGCATCTTTCCAACTGCCGAAATTTTTAAAAAATAACACCCTGTCTTAAGAAAACTGTTTGAAGAAAAAAATGTTACTCACTATGATATATGGAAGCAAACATCAAATCACCAAGAAAACATCATGCGCAATATATATAATACAAATTAACATTTGATGAATAATTGCTACAAAATGCAATACTGTTTACTTTACCAGCTACCTAGAGACACGGCTATAGATCTCAAACACCACTGTTGAAAATAAAATGCATCATTGTTGAAAAGGATAATGAGAAAATACAACTGAACAACAAGGTAAGACAGTAGTCTTTAAACGTTAATAGATATTAAACTTTATATAATTTGAATGGAGCATAATAAAACAAAAGCATCAGGCTAAAAATAATGTAAATAAATTTGTTAAGGGGTGAGATCTCACATCTGTTTTCATTCACATAACATAAGGTCATGTTTATATTCATACACTTTCAACAGTGGTTTGCCCAATGGTGGCTTGGTTACAAAGCCAAAACATGTTGCCAGATTGAGTGTTTGACAGTATAATGTTTTCTTTTGATTTACTTTATTAAACAAACTATGTTGCCTTGACGATTTGACTTACATAATCTTCACATACTTAAAAAACAACAGACATAATACTGTAAATGCTGGCAGAGATGCAGTAACTCAAACAGCCCGGAGCCTCAGAAACCAGAGCATTAAGAAATACACATTACCCTACTTTATTAAATTACGCAAAATTACTTACAGTAACATCAGTATATGATAAATCATCTTAAAACCAGAAATATGCAGAATTTATATGTAACAAGGAAAAATAACTACACTGTAAGACAGAAACACACACATATACGAGTAATTTCCACTATTCTTAGAGAATACTTTGTATTGCCCATGATTATAGAATCCTTGTCCATATGAAGCAACAGGAGAACTGCAACACCTATATGACAATATACAACTTCCACTTGGACTTTCACTCGACAAGTATTCAAATGTAGGTATGGGATCTTCTGTCCAGCATCCCAGCACCCATAATGCTACAGAAACATTTGAAATCAGTGCCAAGTAATTCCAGCAGCTCTCCCCATCTTCACCAGATATTCCTGATGATATATCTTCAATGTCCTGCCAATGACGTTAACGAACCCAACATACCTTTACTTTAAAGGCAAAACAGCTGTTGGTTTATTTTAGTAAATTTAAAACATGTTTTAATAGATTTTTAAGCATGGTGTTTCAAATTATGCAAAAAGCCCTTACCCAGAAAATCTCCATGTCCCCAAGAATTCTGCATAGAAGATCCCATATTTGTACCTCTCTTACAAATTATTTTGATAAAACTATTACAAACTATTACCTGGGTAATATGCATGTCAACAACTGTACTTCTTGTAAATACACGGTTTGTAACAAACAGCTCCACTCTATCTTGTGGATATTCTTGGGGCCTGCCCACACAACAGAGAAAATAAATCCATTTTTGTGGTTCTGGTATTTGTGGTTCTCAATGATTGTGAGAATTATATTAGAACAGAGACCTCAGACTCCAGACCATGGTGTAGGTCTGCACATTTTGAAAGTCCCTGCTTTTGAAGAGGCAAAAGTGGCCTGTATACCAATGTACCTAAACTCAGCTCTGACTAAGGCCAAGAGGATGGCACCTTACTAGAAGACCACAAGATCACCACTTTCTGCAAGCCATACCCATTCTGTGTTCCTCACACATGTACCTGTAATCTAAGTAAGGGGCTGATACAAGTGAGATGCAAGGCTCCTGCACCATTCACGATGAACTTACCTAAAACAAAACACGAGAATCTGTTTGTTCCGAACAATGCCACTGGACTGAACGCAGTCAATTACTTATGGATATGTCCAGTCCCAGGCTGACCAGTGTTGCTTGGTCCATTCATCATCAGCAGCACCAGTGTATAGGCCTTTTCTGGCTTGTTCCATCTTCACGGGTCTTTGTCTCTCCATCTTTTCCTTGGTTGACCCACGTTTCTTCTGCCAGTTGGAATGTATTCATGCACTAACACGGCAATACATTCATCGTTCATTCTTTATAAACAATTTGTCCATTTATGTCTATGTTCCACAATAATATAATTCAAATTATATGTATTTATTTTTTTATATATTCATTTTATGGTCATACAATGCATATCCTGCAACTAACCTCAATAATTTGATCTCTGCTGCCTCAAGTCTTGGTCCAGTGGTTCACATACTTCCTGTATAAGTTCAGCCTTAGAAATGAAGCGAATTCTGTTAATTTTACTCTTTGAAGTATTCAAAATTTGTATTCAAGGCTACACTTGATCACATTTATGTAAGAACCTAAAGGTTACAGTGAGAAGACAGCCAGCTGTCTGGCTGTCACATAATTATCATTAAACACGCATCTGATATTGCCTGACAACTCGCATCACCTTTCAATCAAGACCACCGTTCCAGTTTGCCTTACGTAATGATCCATGGATCTTGGTTCAGTGTGCAGCAGTTAAACTTTTAGGGCCGAACGATGACTTTACAGTGATTATTAAATGTCACAGTGAGTGGCTAAACTTCAGCTAAAGTTGTCAAAAACATGCACTAGAAACACTGTGGTCTTGGCACTTCATGCTCGGGTGTACTCACAATTTAAACCCCAGTCCTAAAAAAACTGATATTACGTTCCGTTCACCATATTTAAGGTCCTGGAAATGTTCATGTTTCTCTCACACACATGCATCATGTAACAAACACACTGTTCACTGCACATCAAAGTTCTGCTAGGTTGTGTATGTCAAGCAACCTTACAGGAAGTGACTACTGACAATTGTTGGATAAAATAATGCCCCTGTATAAACAATTCAACTAAGTACACTCGTGAGTTTGGAAATGCACACACCTGCAACAGTTAATTAGCTGCCTTGAATCCACTGGCCTTACTCAGTACAAATAGATTCTCATTCAAGGATGAACCACAAAAGTCTCATTTTATGGGCTCCACCTTAGTTATGTTACATTATATATGTTCAGACTTTGACTGTCAGTCTAGCTTGGAAGATAATATTTAAAGTATAATAAGGACCAATTGACAATGTGCTACACAGAACACTGAATATAGTAACATTTACACACATTCTTAATTATAATGTCAAGATGAATCTATACAGTACAGTTCTCTCTGCAAATTCTTGTGCCATATATACATATATGTATGACAGACCCTCAACAATATTCATCCCATACGTCTTACATATTTAGGCAATACCTTCAAAACTGAACCCAACTCGAATTGCTAGGAGGCGCACTGAAACATAAAGAAGCAACATATTACAGTTACAAACAGCAATGATACACCAGGATGCTATTAACAGTCTGCCACATACCTAATCTTTGTGAGGTTTGCAGTTCTCACAGCGGTGCTGTTAAGGGACGCAGGTCTCGTTTGGTGGTGATGCTGTGTCATTGGGCGAGTGGTTCCTGACATTTCAGAGTGTCAAGCAGTCCAAGAAAAATTCTTCAATTGCTTGACCCTTGAAGCTGAAGGCACTACAGTAGAATGATTCAAAATACCGGCAGCCACTCACCCAATGACAGTATCACATCCCCAAAGACCCGAGTCATTGCCTAATGTTTGTCGACATGAAACTCGGACAGCTCACCTCTTACAAAATGTTGGGATTAAGAATGCATGAAGCTCTGCCTCCACACCCCCCCCCCTCCATGACATGGTGCTTAATTAGGCACAGGGACAACTTTACATAATATAACCTTAAATTGGTAAGATAAACTCCAAACGACTGCAATATGCACAACCTCAAAGTTTACTTTAGTACCATAACATTTTGCATATTATCATCATTTATGTAAAAAAGAGATCTCATTTATTTCTATAGAACTCTATGTTGTTAATTTCCTCCCATTTACTTTGTGTATATTGTGTGTTTGGGCCAAACATGTCGTAAAGAATACTAAATTCTGAAAAAAATAAAAAATAAAAAAAAGTTTAGTTGTGATTGATGGATTACTTCAACATAGCTCACAACTTTATCTTCACTGTGGCCCTCAAAGACCAGCTCACTGTTTGGACCATGACTGTGTCCACACTGATAGCAGTAATGACAACAGTGGCTCTTAGGCTGCTGTTCTCATTTCTTAACTATGATAATGACATTTAAAATCAAATTAACATCGGTGTCGACAGAAACTACTGACAACACACGCTGTGAGTGTCATCCAATTGAAGTCATTTCCCAGTAAGACAGATGTGACACAGCCTGCACAACAAGCCTCCTCGATATTCATCTATGCTCTACTGCCACATTTGGCCATTACATCTGACTATCCTCAGGCAGCTTGTATAGGATTATGAACACACACACGAACATGTACTGTCACATACTTTAGATGCAATAAACAGCCAGATCTAAGAGTTTTATTTTATTTAAAATATGTAACATCGTATATATGTGTATTACCTTTACGATTTTGTATGAACTGGCCAAAGATGGATATACATAATGCCTAAAAAACGTCACAGTGGAGCAAAGATCAAAATAAAGGAGAACTGTTGTGCACACCTTACGTATTGTGGCTACATGACTTCTAATACACAACGGAGATGTACCAACTACAAAAAATATACAATCAAACTCAGTTATAACGACATCGGTTAATGGAACACCTCGCCTATAGCATCAGATATTCTGTGGCACCAGTTACATCCTCACTGTTAACTGTAACATTATAACCCTGGGTTATAACAACACTTGTTTATAGTGACACAAAATATTCAGCCCCTTTCGTGATGTTACAACCGAGTTTGACTGTACTTTTGCAGGGTCAGCATGTAAATTAAGTGAAGAAATTTATGTTTGGGTGTTCATACTGTCCTGCCATCCAATATACAAATGTGGCTTGATTCAAACCATTTGACTCACGTATGTACAAACTGAATTTAGTATTTGCTGCAGTAAAAACACACTAAAATGTTTCATTCACCTTGGTTGGGCTGCACTAGCAAAATCACCCCATGATTCACCACCTGGGGCTGCAGACCTTGCAGGCTGACCCCCCTGAACATCCGCACTAGCACCCAGTAACAGGTCCACATTACTTGATGTTGAGACTGCAGTTTGCTGTGGGGATGCCTGATGTGCAGGAGAAGAAGTAGGGGTGTCTCTGTTTCCACTGGCTGCTGGTGGTGCTATCTTCACACCACCAGGTGGAGGTGGTAAGAGTCCTGTGCCACCTGCAGCAGGTCTTGCCTTTGGTTTGCTTGGCAGTTCACTACCATCCTTTTTCTGAAACCCAAAAGACTCATGAGAAATAATAATCAGTAAACACACTCCAGGCACTGTATATCTGTAATATTTATGCTCGGTCAGGGATATTTCATCTTCAGTTTAAAAGTATTTATTTCCATGAGCTGCATAAATTAATACCTGTTTTTCAGTTTGTGACTCAATTTTTGCTTACATGAGCTACTGCCTCTCACAAACCACTCTTTCTTCACAGCACCTCTTCTTGACTGTTGTTGATTCCCGTATCGTCTCAAATGCACAAAGATCCTGGACCCTGATGACCCAGCAACCCCAAAATTGAAGAAATTACTTTAATATTTATTAACTGGGTATTCTTAATTACAACAGCAAACACTGAAAGGCCAATTAGACAACATGTCTTGTGTCTACATCATACGGGGTCATTATTCTGACTGACAGCTACTGTCTGTCACTTCCAGTCCTGACTTCACTGTGAGCCAGGGTGGCCAGCTGAGTAGGCTGCATTAATACAATACGTGAGCCAGCAGGAAAGGGCAACTGACAGTCACGTCAGCACAACTTACTGTGATCTTCATGTTGATTTTTATGGTTTCCCCTTCTTTGAAGCGGAGATCTAACTCTTGCTTTGGTACTTCTTTCTCCTTTTCAATTTCTTCAGACTTTTTTAGCCACTTAAAATGATCTTGCAGAGCAACATTCATGTCAAAACTATCAGAACGGTCTGAAAATCCCACTCCAATGAATGCTGACCGACCTGTCAGCAAATACTACAATCAGTATACCTTACTTTGCTAATCTCATTCCAGCCAAGACTACTGCTATACCATAAACACTAATTTCAAAGTTAAAATAATACTTGCAAAGAGGTTCTATATCCATAAGGCACAAAGTTTTTTAAAACAAATATTCTGCAACATACTGTCTCTAAAACCAGTCTATACATAGGCAGTTTGAACTAAATGTAATTTCTGCAACTGCTGGACTGAGTTCAACGATGAAAAGTGAATAATCACAAATATTTAAACATACAGGCTCCTGATGCAACATACAGGGTGCCTAAAGGGTGTGAACAGGTCTTCACTGTACAAAATATCACAATTTCTTCTGCCACAAAATACTGAAGGCATAAGGAATGAAGTGTTCTCGCATGTGATGCCATGTCAACACCAGTATGATAATCTCAAACGTCATACTCAAAGCATATACGTTTAATTAGCAACACATAAAGCTATGATTTGTTCTTTCAGTTGAACACAGTTTCTCGTGGATGGTAATACTAAAATGTATTTTAAAGGGCCAAGTTGCGAGGGCACAACTGGGTCCCTCAAGCTCAGAACAGGGACAAGTGTGAGGATCTTGTAAACACAGTGATAAACTACCGGGATCTGTAATATGTCGGGACTTTGCCGACTCGCTGAGTAACTACAAGCTTCTCAAAGACTCTGCTCATTGAAGTTAGTTGGGGTTAAGCACAGTGTTTACGAAAACTTTTTGGACCTAACAGAAAAGGAATAAGGGGAGTTTAACTCCTGCTACTTTTATTTCTGGCTACAGAAGAGCTCTCACTAAAGCCACTGCTGCACAGAACAGTGGGGTAAGGTTTAAATTTAAAGTGCAGGTAACCACTGCTTAACACAGTTGATAGACTTCTGGAAAGCCTGTGTGAAGCAAATACTGCTAGCACCTGGGTACTTCAACATTTATTCTAGTGACACAGGATGCTGGCCCCAGCCACAAGATCCAAAACAGCTAAGTAATTCTAGATCATGAAATATAAATTTGTTGGAACATAAATCAAATATTTTTATGCTACATTACTGAATACTACTTGCCAGGGCACATAACCTGTACTCAAATTTAAGACAAGCCTAGCTTTCTCCAGCACTGAAAAACCTCAAGTAATATACAGTTTTTAGTAATTCTAGAAATGCAAACTTGGAGACGCTCACAGCAATGTTGCTTGAGGTACAAGTGATCTGGGACATAATGGTGTGTTGCACGAGTAGTTCCTGGAGTTTTGAATGATTATACTGTCTTTGTATGCAGGATCAAGCAGTTTGCTTCACCATGAAGATGGAAGTACTGCGACCCTTCAGAACACTTGAAACTGATCACCTGACAATGTAGCATCACGTCTCAGACAACTCTAACCTTCGAAGTCAGAAATATTTAGTAGATCATATGGAGGAAGTATTACAAAGTTCTTGTGCAAAGTAATACTGGCAAACTACAGATCTCACATTATATTGATGAAATCCAGTGATGAAAATTTGTAAGCCTGATTTTTGTGCAAAAAAGTTCAAGCACAATGATAATAAAAGGGACTGCAAAACTTTCTAACCTGAATTTAAGCTACATTTCCAAAATATGTCATTACCGTTATCATCCTGAATCCTGATGACAAAGTACCGAGACGAATCAGTGACAGCCTCAATTGCAATTCCAGGATATTGGTCTATAGGGCATTTTGCAAAAAGTTCTCCTGTAGTTTTGTCTTCTAGTTTCAATACACAGTCTTTACCTTTGGCAACTAATCTTAACCTGCCAGTCCATTGTGGTTCATTCAGATTCCAATCTGCTGCCCTAAAATACAGAAGGTGACATATATCAGTGCTGCAACAAACACCTGGTCCATTTCCATTTAATAACATTCCAGGGGCCTGTATTCATAAGCATGTACCAAAATACAATTCTGCAAGTTACAGCTGGGTGACTTCACTTACATCCCTTAGGTGCACAGCAAACCAGATTATGCAACTTAACTTCAATTGAAATTTAAGCGCCACATTTCACACTTCACGTTTATCACCATCACGTCCCTCATCACAAAATATTACTAACTACATGACTGAATACGCTGAAAAAATTGTCCAACGAAATGTACTTATACTTAACAATAATGGTCAATTATCTGGATTCTGGACTTCTGGGACATGATGGAATTGCTTCAGGAGTTCAAGGGTTAAGGTTCATGAAGAATTCATGTACTGTAACATTTGAAAATGAAGGCAACACATTCCCGCAAAACTGGCCTGAACCACTTGCCCCACGACACAGTGTCACAACCCAAAAGACCAGAATCCCTAATAACAGTGCCACGAAAACCTTAAATTGCTGAATTTCTGGTAAAATTTTAGTAAAATTTTTCAGTACAAAACTTCAGCAAACTGTATACACAGATGCATGTATACAGGGCTTCAGATACAGTTGCCATGTGGCACTTTACAGTGTCTAAAGAATATCGAAAGAATACAGACACACAATATAAAAAATAAGAAGCTGATTGATGTACACATTAAGGCAGGGATGTGCTGCAAAAACGTTAAGTACCAGTTTGAACATTCAACTGTCAACTGCGTAAAAGTACCAGTTATAAGAACCAGGGCTGTGGAGTCAGTACACAAAACCTCTGACTCCAACTCCCCAATTTTTAAATCTCTGATTCCTTCATAAAAGCTCAATATGTAACATTAATGGTACACTTACTAAAATGGTAAGTGGTATCATAAGACATTTCATCACCACCACATGAATCATCAGGCTACTTTTTAGACTTATAACCTATATTTAAGTATAAGTCTAATGGTTATTATACCTAGTATCTATGTAAAATTTTATATCGGAGTCAGAGTTGGAGTTGGTACATTTTTACTGACTTCGACTCCACCCAAAATTCCTTCTGACTCTGATTCCACAGCCCTGGTTGTCACTGCCCACCTCCTGGTAGTAGCGATGTGTGATTCAGTCCCTAGTGTTAATGGCAATTGCCACTCAAATTATTCACACAATCACACAGCTGTGTACAAAGTACGATGTACAGCATAAACCAGAACACCCTCACAGAATCTACAAACCCACCCATTATTCCACTGCTGCACAACAACTGGTGACACTGCCCACTCTGCAGTGCTCAGTAACTCTCTGAGACTAACCATTCAGGACACTGACAGACTACATGCAAGACTAGAAATAAGAAACCTGCAGTCCAGGAAGCTGTTCGTATGTCGTTGTGTAATGCTGAAACAGACTTATACTACACTGGCATATGGATGTTTGCACAATGGTGGCATAAATTTGTTGACTGTAATGGGGATTCTACAGAAAAGTGACCCCAACATCTCCATTTTTGCAGCTCACTTCCTATTTTTTGTTATGCACATTCTGGTGACTAAATATACTCATCTATCTATGGTAAACCACGAGTATACCTACCATACACATACACAATAAAGTGTAACAACTGTAACACAGTTGAAAAGTAGACAATAGTGACCACAGTTGTATTCAAGAGGGATAGCTGGGGTCAATGTGATTTACATAAAATGCACTAAGAAATATGCCAAAAACAAATTTAACACAGATTAAAAACAGTTACTAGCTACACAAACCACAATTAATTAAATCATTATCTATCCAAAAACACAAATTCTAAGGAGCAAGGTAAATTTCTTTAATGGTTTCACAATCCGCATTTCTAGCACACACTTTAAAATAACAGAACCATGTACCACCAGAAACAAATCAACATATAACTTGCACTGTAGGTGATGTACTAATAAAAATCGAAAGGCATTTGGCTGTTAAATAAAACTGACAAATGTACGAAAGGTTTCCGGCTACATTACCCACATTAAAACAAGAAAATGAAAAGATAATTTACGGAATCTCTGCTTCACTTCAAAAGCTATTATTCACGTTCTGCTTCCACGACAAAGTTACTGGCTGCAGGAAACGCATTATCACGCAACGATGGCCGAATATCCGCTGACAATGGAGGCCAGTGTTAAACCTCCTGCGATTTTCAATTCTGTCGACCTCCACGTAGGACAGTGAAAATACCTTCATGCTCACTTGGCTTTAAAAATGGCACGATAATCATCAAATGTCAAAACGGTGAAATAAAATACCATAGTTACCGCACATGACTGTGGCCATTTTACAACTTATAAACACTGACTGTATTAACAAGTTTACCTGTAGCCCCTATTAGTAGTCCGAGGCGGAATTTTAAATACAAATACTTCTGACTTAACAAGCAACACACTCTCATACGCCTCCATCTTCAGCTCAGAGCAACCTGCTGCGAAGTTTCCGCATCACTAAAACAGCGGAAACAAAACACGTAACCCAGGCACGTGAACCAAAGCCCTATGCCAACCGTTCCGCTCGCAGACGCAGTCCACGGATTACAGTCGTGTACTCGTTGATATGAATGATCCGTGTCACTGTGTAGATAGACCATCGGTGAAGGCAACGCACGACGGCTGGCGACATTTGAGGTTGTCACAGCGGTGCTCCAGCGGATTCAGCTATTTTGGGACGTCAGGCTGTGGCGCTGGTTTTGTGGTCCCGACGTTTTGAAGAACCGTTGTGCCTTCCGCTTGAAGGATCAAGGGGTCCAAGAAAATCTAAAAGCCTCGCTTGACAATTGACAGATAAGTACAGACACCTACATATGCAGCAAACTTGAATCTTCGACATCACCGCTGTGAAAGCCTTTAACCTGCTATTGCCTGATGTGTGACTGCAGTTATACGACATGTGCAAATTGTCACAGGCATGTTACTTACCATTTAAGCCGCCTCGGATGCTTCGGTTTCGATCATATTATAATCCGCTATAATAACTTATATACCTCAGATGCACACGATAACAATATACCATGTCGTGACACTCTAGCTGATCACTCGTTCAGAGGAGTCCTAACGGCTGTGTGTGTGCGCGCGCGCGTGCGTGCGTGTCTAATTGTGTGTGATCTAGAAACCTCTACTATGTGGCGGCCTAGGCCCGAGGTGGGGTGTTGCGCCACAGTAAAGGAAATGTCGTGAAACTTTTCTTATGCCACTACGTTGTTTCCAACTTTGGCCATTTAAAATAATTGTTTGCTAATTATGTCAGTGCGCTTTTGCTACATATTAATCAAACACAGACCATGGAAACGGTTACACGCAGACAGAACCATTATAAATTGTTCACGAAACCCACATAGTGTACATACACAGCATAAATATGCCGTCGTCTGAAATAGATATCATTGCGATGATTGCTTTTAAAGGCTAGATAAAGTTTAGATTGCTGCCTTCTGAGACGTGAAAACATGTCGTCTTATAGAAGCGTCCATTCAGTTTACACTTCTAAAATCCTCCACAAGCAAGGTACAGGATGAAGGGAACAGGATCCTGTAAAATGTCGATAGAGTATTAGACTACACAACGTCTCACCCCAGACCACAGCAGTCTTCTCTTTAACCGCCGCGAGGACTTCAAATCAAACTACGCGCCTGAAATTTGGAAGAAACAAAAATAACTAGCATTACCGCAACCATTTCTTTATGTGAAAATCACGTTGGAAACTAAAGTTATTTCCAGGAATGTGTCATCGAACATAATGCACACTAATCAGTATAATTAATTTTTAATATCTGCCAGTCGCTGTATAACCATGGAAATTTTTAAAAAATGTAGGTTCATATATTCTTCCCACGCTTTCAATTGTATGGAAGTGTCGAAAATGGTGTGCCTTTTCACTTTAGCATAAATTAACCCTTTTCCATAAAACTCCGGGCACACCACATTTCAGATCCTAAAATACTGCACGGTGATATATATTTGATGCTATTCATAGATTTTCAAATCCTTACGCTTTTGTAGCGCTGCAACTTGTGAAGCGTTCAATGCTTTCTCTGTGCTCTTAATCCCCAAAGTTGCCCCGAGTGCATGCCCACGGATTATTAGGACCACAGATTTGTGATAGGCTAAGACTGTTGTGTAATCTATACATTGGGCTTCACAGTGATCGCACCTGTTACATGTATAATGTCGTTAGATGTCTCTGACAGCGAATATCATTTCAGGAACAAAGTTGGGTGTGACTTCAGTACTGAATGTAAATGCGTAATTTTAGTTGTTTGCATCGATTATAGCGCGTATATTTGTAACAACTGTTTCACTCCAGACCTGGATAGTTTTATTATATTAAGTGCCACTTTGTTCACAAGAAGTAATAGGCCACGAACGAATACGTATACTTGCCGGACGGTGTTGGGGAGGGCGAGCAGATAATGACGGATGTGGAAGTTTTTGCTCTGTTTGGCGAAGGATAGATGCCACTGATAGTTCGAACTTGATTCAGTGACTTGTTGCGTCATGCTGAATAGAAAGCTGCGGTTAACGTAACGTAGTTGTTACACGTTGTAAAGAACTACTTTGGCTGCAGCGTGATAGAGGTTAGTGTTACCTTTCGGATGTTCATGTAACGTGCATTAGTACTCACAATAAGAAAATTGAAGTCACATTTGTAATTAAACGCATGGGCATTAATGTTACCGTATTTAGTAGCACTACGCATTGCTTGAGGTTTCCACCCATGAGCTGAATTGCATTTTACTGTTCTTAAATGTACATTACCTAAGTATGACCATAAAAGCAAAATTTGTAGGACTAGAACTCAATGCCGTAGGCGTGATTCCAGGCTTCTGTTTGCGATGCAGGTGAGATGTGCGCTCTTCTGGGATATTATGCAGTGTAGAGTGGTAATTCTGTACCGACGTTTCGGGACAACCAATCGGTCGCATCTTCAAGGGTCAAGGGTTAAGAAGTCCAAGTAGGGAAGTGCTTCTGCCAAGGAGCTCCTGTAAGATTTTCCAACCTGTGAATAAAAGTTCATATATTGCCCATGTGAATGACAGACATGCTTGTAATTTTCCACAAATGACAGAGTTTTCATGAGGCTAATCTGAAGCCTTTTTAACATAATTCTGATGTGACTAGCTAATGCAGGAAACATAATAAAGTACTTTCTCCATTGTTTAGGATTCAAATCTTCTGGGACGTGGTGCTGTGCCATTGGGTAATTCCTGCTGTTTTGAAGGAGTGTAGTGCATTCATGTTCAAGGTGAAGCACTACAGTTCTTCAAAACAAACGATCCACCAGGCGACAGAGCATCAAACCCCAGACGACTTGAGCCTTCAGCAACACTCCCGTGAGAATCTCAGATCTCATTCATCCATCTTACTACCTTTTTTCATATATTTCTTCCACTTCTACAAAATGTATCGAGCTATTTGAATGGGACTGTACGTGAAAGACCTGATATTATCTGGACAGAATTTTAACCTGCATTCTTGTTAACCAAAGCTCTTGGCTCTGCCACAGATTTCTGATGAAGCATAGTCCACAGAACAGGCAATTTGTTTTTCAGATGTTGAAAACAATCATGAGAAATCTGTGGAAGCAAAATGCAGGCACAGTGAAGCTGCAGAAAAATTGCCATCATGATATAACTCAGCCAGCAGCAAGAGAAGTCCAAGAAATCAACATTCCAGTTCCATGGGGACATATAGCAGGTGAGGCATACATAAACAAATACAGTCAAACTCGGTTATAATATGAAAGGGACTAAATATTTTGTGTCGTTATAAACGAGTGTTGTTCTAACCGAGGAGTATAATGTTACGGTTGACAGTGGGGCATTAATTGGTATCACAGACTGATGTTATACATGAGGTGTTGTATAAATCAGTATCATTATAATGGGGTTCAACTGTAATATTTGTCATAAAATATGTGTGTAAAATGTGTGCAGGGATCTAAAATTTAGTCAGAGAGACAGCTGGATATGGAATGAGTCATAAAAACATAACAGAACTAGTACAATAGAAATTATAATGAGGGGTCCACAGAAAGTATTAAAATGTTACAATAAATCCAATATGCACTGCAGATAATAAGATTATGCATAATTTTTAAATGTTAGAAGTTCATCTGCAGAGTAAAGAGGGTGCCTATTCAAGTATCTTCAGAGTGCTACTTTAAATTGGGCCTTTTCTTTCATAAGACTTGTGAATCTATATGGTGGAATCGAATTTGTCACAGTTACAAGAGGTTTGCAAATTAAAGATGATCTCGTTAGTCCACGAAAAAGATCTCTGAAATAGTCCCAGTTCTCTAGGACAGTTCTTAAAATATCAGCATGTTGAAGGAATGAATCAGTTCCACAAACTGTTGCTTCTGGAATCCTTTTAAATTAACTGTTGGGCACAGTATGATGAAGTTACATACCCACAAAGAGATATACATGACAGGATAAAGTTTGGTGCCTTCTATTGAGAACTTTTTTAAAGACTTTCTGCTTGCTTCATTTTCTTGTACTAATATTTTTTATGATCAACAGGAAAATGGTGGGGCTCTCAGAATGTAAAGCCTGTTCTATGTCTTCATGGGCTTCAAGACAATGCCGGTACGTGGGACACATTGGCACCCCTTCTTGCACCTGATATCAGTCTTCTGGCAGTGGATTTACCTGGGCATGGACTTTCTTCACATATACCAGCTGGAAATGGATACCGTGCATTTGACTTTGTTTTGACTGTGCAGCGTATACTCAAGCATTATGGCTGGACAAAAGTATCTCTAATGGGTCATTCATTTGGAAGTGCTATTGCATGTCTGTACTCAGCCCTGTATCCAGAACATGTAGAACGTTACATTGCTTTAGATGTAATAAAACCATTTAATATTGATCCAGTAAGGAAACTAAAACGGCAGGGACAAACTATAGACGAGTTCCTAGGTTTAGAATCTCTGGACCCCAACAGTACGCCTTCATATACGTATGAGGAAGCTGTTCAACGCTTACACAGAAAAATAAACAAATGGGCTAGTAAGGAAGGATGTGAAATCCTGTGTCGAAGAGGAACCATAAGGAAGGCTGATGGACGATACTATTTCAGTAGAGATGTTCGTCTAAAGGCTGATTTTGGTTGGACATATTCTCGCGATTATGTTCTTCTGTTTGCAGCTAACATAAAATGTAAAATTCTTTATATTAGAGCTCTTCAAGGTCTATCACTTCGAAAACCTGAAGAAGTGGAAGAATTTGTTGATGTGTTGAAGAAGTCAGCTGCACTGTATGAATACCATACTGTTGAAGGTCAACATCACGTTCATTTAGATTACCCAGAACGAGTAGCTCCTATAATTGGAAACTTCTTGAAATGCCAATGATAGGTAAAGAAAGGTTGGTGCACTCTTAAGTCAGTCACAGCTGAACCGTGAAATAAAAGAGAACATGTCAGGTGATGATTACAAAATTGTGGTGTAAATTTCTCTTGGTTTGAGGAAATATGTACTCAGTACAACTGTATAGAAAATTTAAGTTCGTTATTTGACAATGTGAAGTTCTCAGACTATACAGCATGAGTGATAAATAAATGAATGCATATGGAGCATTAATTGAATGATAATGACTGGGGAAAACAAAGTATCTGACGAAAAACATATCGCAGTGCCATGCTGTCTACCAGAAATCCCATATGGACTGGATTGAAATTGAAACCAGGCCCCCACAGTGACATCCTGGTGACCAGCCAACTGAGCTGTGGCACAGCCTCTCCTGTTCACATCTTCTGTTTACTATTTCTATATGATGAGAACTTTGTTTCAGGTAACATACCTGGACTTGTAACTACCAATCTAATTTTGTAAGCAAACACACAGTAAATGGTGTAGAAAATAAATCACAGAATAAAAATAGGTCACTTCATTGATATTTGCCTATCGTATACTGAGAAGGACCAACATTCAAATTGTCCAGGAACTTTGCAGTGTACCTATAAGATTATCTGTAAGTAATGTTGATAAGTAAAACTTTGGAGTGTGATATCAAAGGAAAAAAGTGTAAGTCTGTAGTAGATTACAGAAATTGTGGAAATTATTCCAGTGATGAGCAATGGCATTAGTAACCTTACAGCTACATCAATACAAGGATGGCCATTAAGTCATGAGTGGATGGTCAATAATAAAAGGTGCACCACACACAAATGAAAACATGATATTCTTTGTGATGGTCGTAAATATGTGGCTCCTGATTAACCCTTTAAAGACGAAACGCATTCTGTCTAATATAAAGACTCATGGTGTACCGCGCAGTAAACACTCTCCATCTCAGTTTAGAAAACCAATCATTTGATGATGTGTCAGGTAAAAGTTGCAAATTTTTCCCAGGTGAGTACAAAACACATAAACGCAATGTGAGCACCATGGAGAATTGATTAAAGTTAAGCCTGATAGTACGTAAAGCTACCGCTAGGCTTTAAAAGGTTAATACTGGAAGGGGAGGGGGTGGGGACAAGACATCTGGAAGGAGGGGGAGAGAAAGGCTACCACGTGACAAGTCATGGCTGGGGCACTCAGTTTTGTGGGGGATTTTCCTTTAAGGAATGTGTTACTATGGGTTTGTTTCATAACAGTAACAAGTATTTGAACTTGTGCTTTGCTTTTGAAACTCAGATGCTTGTGTCAGTCAGACAGATGTGCTTTGTAAGGAAAGATCCACTACTTCCACCCTTTGCTTTTATTAGAAAAGTCTCAAATAAAATAAGACACAATGAATGAGTTACAGAACTGATGTCTGTTAGAGTGAAACATGGCCCTTGTCACGTGAATGTCTTATGATCAACTGCAGTACCAGTCCAGAGAGTGTCATGCTTTGGCAACTCCTCATGCAAACAGAACCATAAGATTACAGGTCACATGTAGGGCACTTGCACTCACTATATCTACCTAACTATTTATGCCCACCTGAGTATGTGAAAACTGCTGTAATGTGAGAACTATGGACATGACATACATGCACAGTTATAAACAATTTCCATGTATCTACGTGTGTGTAGATGGGAACTGGGGTACTATAGTCAGTATAGTGACAAGGCTACTGGGTGGAGGTCCGGGGTTCTAATCCTGGTGGGGGAAAGGGAATTTTCTCCAAACCGTCAGGAACAGCTCTGGGACCCATCCACCCACCTAATCAATGGGTACCCGGGTTCTTCCCTGGGGCAATGCGGCCAGGGTGTTAAGTTAACCATTCACCTCCATCTAGTGCCAAGGTTAAGGACGACTGGAGCTCTGTGTCTCCTCCCCATGTGTGCGTTTATGGCATGGACAGGGAAAACGTCAATGTTTTTACCTTATATATAGTGATACTGACAGGAGAAAACTGAAGTATTGGGAGAAGGACCCATCCCATTACCACTTTGTCTGCCGCAAATCCCATTTGGACTGGCTGGGATCGAACCCAGGCGTCTGTCATGACAGGCCGCCAACTAACCGCCTAATCCACATCGGTGCACTTCTCTCATTTGCAGGAAGGAACACAGACTAAAGACAAAACATGGTAAAGCACGAATATATGAACAGGATGAAGGTGAAAGAAGAAGTTCTTAAACTGTACTACATTGTTTGATGCATTCCTGTGGACACGGGGCAGCACTGTGTCTTCCGTACATCAACACTTACCAGGTAACAACTTACATTGTGTATTTATACTACATTCAACATGTCACTGACAGGCATATTTATGACTGCTGCTAGCAATGGCTGCGTCTGGTTCAGCTTCACGATGAATACCCGCACTTGATCGGACACACCGACCTCTGCTATGCATTCTGCCACAGACTCAAATTTGTACGTCAAACCAGGCACTAGCATGGGAACCTAGAAGTACAGTCCACAGATCACGAGTCTCAATGCTTGCGTATCATCACTTCAAGGGTTAGGCCTTTTGACCTGTTCCATCATAATCCATCTTAATTTAGGATAGGCTACTTCTTGCTTCTAACCTGTAGGTTTATACTGTAGAAGTATACAGGGTTAGTCAAAATTATGTTAACACTAATGGATTATTTTTCTCCTGCAGATAAATGTACGTCATGGATGACAGATTAACACTGGAGCAAAGAAG
Source organism: Coptotermes formosanus (assembly GCA_013340265.1). Lineage (NCBI taxonomy): Eukaryota > Metazoa > Arthropoda > Insecta > Blattodea > Rhinotermitidae > Coptotermes > Coptotermes formosanus. The sequence continues at coordinate 82,123 of BLKM01000158.1, read as the reverse complement.
AGTGGTTGCAAGCTTGATGGAAGTGTATGTTTCGCCAACCGTAGTCCGTCAAAAGTTTGCAGGACGAGATCCACCAAGCCGTTTAGCGATTTATCATGTCTACGCAAAGTTTGTGACGACTGGATCAGCAGCGGACAACTACCGAGGAAATGTGGGATGGCCCAGAACAGGTAGAAGTGACTTGAACATTGCTGTTGTGCAGCAAGCCATATCGCAGAGTCCATCGAAATCAACCACACGGTGCAGTTTGGAAGCGGATTCTGCAAAAACAGTGTGGAGAATCTTGACACAGGACCTCGGGATGCGACCGTACCACATCCAAGTCGTCCAAGCTTTGACAGCGGTGCAAAAGCGTGTTCGCGTGGAATGCTGCCAGATTTTAGCCGAAATGACGAATATCCAACCAGACATTGTGAATCTGATGGCATTCAGCGATGAAGCCACTCTTCACACAAGTGGACATGTTAACTGACATAACACCATCTTCTGGGGTACGGAAAATCCACACGTCATTCGGGAGCACAAATGTGACTCCCCAAAGGTGAATGTGTGGTGCGCCGTGACCACTGCTGGCGTAATTGGACCCTACTATTTTGACACCCCAACAGTGACGTCAGACGTCTACTTACAGATGGTGCAGCAGTATGCCATTGATGAACTTCCACTACAGATCCGATTGGCGGGGTATTTCCAACAGGATGGTGCACCACCACATTTTGCCCGTACTGTTCGTGCTTATCTCGACCACACATTTCCACGTTGACGGATAGGTCACAGCGGACCACTGCCGTGGCCTCCACACTCCCCTGATTTAACGCCCTGTGATTTTTGGTTATGGGGTATGGTGAAGTAGCGCGTGTATAGCAGGAAAATTCGTGATATCAATTACCTCAAGGACAGAATACGGACTGTGGTATCATCTATTCCCTGCGAAATGTGTGTCCGGGCTTTAAATGGTACTGTTGCTCGCTGCTTATTGTGTGTTAAACACAACGGCGAACAGGTTGAGACCATCCTGTAAATCATCTTGCACAGATCATGTATGTTTTATGAATAAATGGTTTCTACAATTTAAGTGTTAACATAATTTTGACTAATCCTGTATATAGAAGGTGCCTGTCCTTAAGACATGTTCACACGAATCTCATATATGGTGTTTGATTTGATTTTATTACCACGTGGCACATGTTTAATTCTGCTTAGATGTCGATATTGTATTTACAATCGATTTTTTGCCAGCTGAACTTCTCAGGTTACATCTCTGCTGCTTCCACTTGTTGTTGTCTGTTGGTTCTATTTAATGTCCAGTTTTGCATTTTTTACTTCAAAATATGACTAAATACAAATTACACTCCTCTAAATGTTCTGTCATCAAACTTTTATACAATTTACATCAACAAACAAACATTTATACTTACCTGAATAAAAGGTTTCTCAATTATATAAAATTTGTCATCACAGTGAAATGTGATTGCAAGATCTGTAACTGGATTCGAGACAGACATATTCTCCAGTGTGATATGAATTTTGAATGTTGGACCCAATCCCAAAACCTGAAACAAAAAACGCATTGTGAGATTTGAGGTTCTCACAGCGCTGTTGCTGAAAATTTGAGTCCTCTGGGACATAGCACTGTGTTGCTGGGCGAGTGGTTCCTGACATTTGGTCAAGCAGTCCAACAACAAAGTCTCTTCATGGGCTACTTGACCCTGAAGGCACTACAGTCCTTCAAAATGCCAAGAACTATGCACCCAGCAAGACGACATTATGTCCCAGAGGACTCTAATCTTCTGCAACACTGCTGTGATAACCTCAAATCTCGCATTGATTTTATTCAGACATAACAGCCTGACGCATACTGTTACAGAACAGGTATGACGAGGCAAGGAATCACATTCTGTACATATTACATAATGATGAATCCAAAAAAGGCTCTGAAACACTAAATTTACTGTGATAATGACATCAATGCAGTTCATAGTCTTGTGTTCTGAAATGGCCCTACAGCAAGCTTGGCTGTAGTAGTAGTAGTAGTAGTAGTAGTAGTAATGAGTTTAATATTGAAGACAGCGCTATATGCACCATTAACAGTACGTGCACAATAGCTGCGACACTGTATACCCTAGAAACATGGTTTGTTTCAGGTACATAAGTGTGAATACCCTGCATAAAGATGATGTAATAATAATAATAATAATAATAATAATAATAATGTTGTTGTTGTTGTTGTTGTTCTATATTGTCACAAGCCATTTCTCCCTGGTACTTCTCTTGAACCAACGATGATCCCCACCACTCAGGTATCAAGTTTCAGACTGCAGTACTTTCTGTATTATGTGTGATGTTCCAAGTACAGCTGTCTGCTGTAGCAAATCTGTTGAATGTTTTCCTGGTATGGCTTCTAAATTTTTCCTTAAACCTCTGCTGCTGCTGCTGCTATTATTATTATTATTAGTAGTAGTAGTATTAGTATTAGTAGTAGTAGTAGTAGTAGTAGTATATGCACATATATACAATAATTGTGTTGCCACCAGCCATATATTATTTATTAGTTATGGTATGCATCAAATCAAGAAGGATGAGATAAGCAGGGCAGATATGGGAGGAGACATATGCATACAGAATTTTGGTGAGGAAATCTGAAGGAAGAAGGCTGCTTTCAAGATCTCGACATAAAGAGGAGGATAATACTAAAATGCATCTTAAAGAAATATGATAGAGGGCATGGACTGGGTTCATATGGCTCAGGACAGGGGCAGGTAGTGGCCTCACACTAATGATTCTTCAGGTTCAATAAAACACGGAATTTCTTGACTAGCTGAGCAAGTGAAGATGTAATAAATACCTGTGCTGACATTTTGAGAGGCTCATTAATGTTGGCAGAGACGGGATTGCTGCAGCTCTGAAGAGCATTGACACATGCACGAGCTGTGTTGAGTCTGAGTCGAAACAAATCGTGTTGAAAAGTTTGATGCATAGCTACAAACATCCATAATATGAAATTACTGGTCAGTCTTGAGATCCCAGAATACATATTGATTTCACTTTGCATAAATAAGGACACATTCATGTTCTGTTTTACATTTACAACCGCCAGGTCCAGACATTCACAGAGAAATGAACTGTCGAGTGAAGCTTCCTGTGTCTCGAAGCTCTGTTGAGTTTACACCACCAGTTCCTGCACTGTCGTCTCTTGATGAATGATCATACGTTACAGACTTACACTAATGCGTACAGGGTTTTTAGTGACCTGCCAGTGTCAAGAGGTCTGTTGTCACTAAGGTGGTTGGTACTCCATGTATTTCCCGCAAGAGAGGAGGATTTGTTTCACTGATATATCATGCGTGAACAGGAGTGCACAGAAGGGAGCGGGGCTGCCAAGCTGCAGCCCCACCCACACCCCCCAAAAAACCGAAATTTAAAAAACACAGACTTTGTAGATACAATGATATCAAACCTTTTATGTGATTTACCCTTCAGCTGAAATCATCCATTGAAGTCAGCTGATGCCTAGTACATTAGAATTTTGAATAATAAATTAATAAAATTAAAAGAAAGCAAGAAAATAGGACACCGTGATTGAGTAGTGGAACATGTAGGTATATTCATATGTATATAAATGCAGTTGCAAACAGTGTTATGTTACAGTTATGCTTATGACATGATTTTTAAAACATAATTTTTAAAATCAAACATAAATTACTTATAGTCTCAGGGTCAGCCCCCCCCCCAGAGAAAAATTCTGGGTGCGCACCTGTATGTGAATATTTTTCTTTGTAAATATAAACATGAATTTCATCCAGTCTCTTGCCTGTTAGTTATGTGTTCCTTGGCGGTTCACATTAAATGCAAACTGACTGTAAATGTTACCTGAACACTGTACAGCAAGTCATGCAGTAAAGATACACAGTTTAATACCGTATTTTAATTTTTATGATTTTGTTTTTGGTTGTGAAGTAAAAGCAGCCTGTTTCAAGAACAGATACATCTGCAAGTCTGAATTTGAAAATCCATGACTTACCAACCACATTTTCTCTTTCTCGTAGAGTCTGTTCCATAAAAAGTTTTGTTTTCTTTGGTACAAGCATTTTTATTTGTTGAGGTGGTACCATTCCAGTACCACTTGACTGTGCAGTGAACTGTGCTGTTCTCTTCAAAATTTTCACCAACAAATGACCACCTGTAATAAAAGTAACTGAACTAAAAATTTCCATTGAACATAATGAACACCCTAAGTACAATTAAGACATCATAACATTCGCAACAATACACACAAGGTTTCGGTGAGGAAACCTGAAGCGAAGAAACCAATTGGAAGATACAGGCGTAGACAGAAGGATAATATTAAAATGGATCTTTAAAAGAAATAGTCTGGGAGGTCATGGACTGAACTGTGTTAGTTGCACCTTGCCTTTTCACAGACTTCACAGAGGGACATTATTTTATCTGACAACTTGTATCATTACTTCCCTCAGACTGTCAATTTTGCGTGATGTCAGCAGGTGTAGTGATCGCTGCTATTCCAATCTGATGCGAAGCTGGGTCCACATCTTTCAGTTCAGTATACTGCAGTCAATACTAGGATTTTACAGACTATGTTTAAAGAAAGTGCTGGGAATATTTTCGTTTGTGTTGCTGACATGTGTCACATATCTCAAACATACGTCATTGCATGTCAAAGTTTCATTATAAGTTACAACAGCTGACGGGAGGTGACTTGTAACAGGTATCACACAAAATAACATCCCTAGAGAACAGATCTCTCTGAACTGATGATGTCACCAGTCTTTAAGGCAGGGCTGTGGAGTCGGAGTCGGAAGGAATATTAGGTGGAGTCGGGGTCGGGAAAAATGTACTGACTCTTGACTCCAACCTGAATCTAAAATCTTATCTAGATACTCCAACTCCAGGGCTCTGATAGCTACTGTAACCATTAGACTTATACCTAAATATAGGTTATAAGTCTAAACAGTAGCCTGATGATTCACGTGGTGGTGATGAAACGTTTTATAGGTTTACCATTATTAATACATATTAAGCTTTTACGAAGGAGTCAGAGTCAGAGTTTTGAAAATCGAGGAGTCGGAGTCAGAGCTTTTGTGTACCGACTCCACAGACCTGCTTTAAGGACTTATAAATGAAGAATATGAGAACCCTCTGGATAATCTGCAATTATTTCAGCAAAAAAAGCAATATTACATAATTACAGGAGTGGAAATTTGCAGCTGCACCTTCTGTGCGTGAAGATTTCAGATCTTACTGATTGTAACAAGCACAAGGCTGTGATCTTCTTGGCCGAATCTTCCAAACAGAAGAGCTGACACCGTGTCAGGCGCTGCAATTGTGTCCATCACCTGGCAGCCTGAGTAGAAATTTACAGAGCCACCAGTAAGGGCTACAGCAACCAGGGTGAGACCCAGATGACGGAGAAGTACTGGCACCATTGCAGTAGCGCCACTTGGCAGTTTGACTTCCCACTGCTTCTTACCCTGCACAGATTCATCTTTTTAGTACATGAGTCAACATAGAGTATCATTTCTACCTGTATGCAACGGGTCATGGTGCAGCAGCCTGAGATTTGATGATTGCAGACTGTCTTGAATTATAATATTATATGTCTTAACTGATTTACTATATAATTAAATTAAAGGGTCACCCTACACCACTGTCAATTCTCCACCAAGAAAAGAAAGTTAATTTTTTGCTTTTGCAAATGTTTTTCCAATGTCTTCAGTAGCTACATTTCCCATCTTAAATACAGCACACTGTATCTGCCAAGTCCCATATAAAGTGGCTGTGATGAGATTTACTGCATACAGCACATGTTTAAAGGGCTCTGTGGCTGGCCTGAACAAGACAAAACAGAAACAGCTCTATACCTCTGTTTCAATTAAGTCACTAACAGTAGGTATCTTCACGTACAATCGTTAAGATGCCAACCCTGATATAAATATAGATGTTATATATCCATTTATAATTTATTTAACAATGCTCTTTGCATGGGTCATTTGTGAGTTCTGGCCACTGAAGAACTTATAAGAACTGGTGGATGGGCCAACTCTGTATGTGAGAGGTTAAAGGCAGCGTATCTGTTTTGTTTCATTCACCAATTTGCTACTGTTATTACTGTAAAAGTGACTCACTCCTAGCTTTCAATTTGAAAATTTCACAGGCCAAAAACTATAGAAGGACCTATAACTCAGACTACCTGGTGTTGTCAATTAAAGAAAATTAAATTGTTATTTGTACTTATGTTTCTCAACCTTTTTTGAGTAACCATGGAGAGTCTCATTCATGAGTGCTACGACAATGCCGCTGTTCTCCGGCAGTATAACCATGGCAACTGCTTGTGCAGGAAGCTGCACTACAGTGCGAGCCTGCGTCCAGCCCCTGCGCACCAGGTAGATACAGCCATCACGACACGCTACCACAATTCGGAATTCAACGTCATAAAGGCCCGTTACCCCCACATGGATTGGAGCTCCAACACCGATAGTATTCCCCTGTCCTCCAAGGTTCATCTGGAACAGCACAGTTAAGAGTAAGTGCATTTGGAATTTGTACAGTGGTGTCACAAAGACATTATTATGGGGCTGCATTATACTGTCTATATTAACCCTCTGCCACATTTAATGCAATATAATGTAGTGGAATATTAAATGTACCAAACCACATTTTGTGTAGTAAAATGTTATGTTTAAGTGGAGTTTAAATTAACTATTAAGCACAACAGCAGTGAACTGCCACAGAAACACCGATATCTGTAATACTAATAATATTAAAAATGTATAACACTTTCCAACACATAAAATGGCGTCAGGTGAAATACCTGCAACAGATATGGAGAAAATGTTTACCAGAGCTAGCGGGTCAATACCAGGGAAAGCAGGACATAGGATGACCTAGATGAAGATGGAAAGACCAAGAAGATCTTCAGCTTGAAATGAATAGATCTTTAGACACACACATTGCTTATATGAATTATGATGATAATGGTTACAAACATGATAAATTAACAGGACTGATAAGGGTATCAATTCACTGCATTTGAATTGGTTGAGACTACTGCTTCCTCAGTAACAAATATCACTTGAACAGCCTTTCATGAATAAGTGAAGGGCAGCTGTCCATCTGCGAGGTTTAGCAGCATATAACATAGCAGTTCACTGGCCGGTCGAAATATGATGTACTCTTGCTACACCACTGATTCCAGCAATAAATTCCAGATATGATGAATACACGTAAATTACCATATTTACCCAAACACAAGACAACAAGATTTTCTTAATTCATCAGCTAAAAAATGGGGTGTCGACTTATAATCACACACAAAATGGAACACATTTTTTAAAGGTGTTTTCTTGAAAACTTGAGATTGTGTAGGGGGGTTTGTACAGAGTGTCTCTTTTATCACGAGCAACTACCATGTCTGTGCAGGGTGTTTCTTTTATCACGAGAAATCACCTTGTTTGTATGTGGTGTCTCTTGCATCATGAGAATATCAGCTGTCATGGGATATCCACAAAGATGTAGAAATTCCATGCCATAAAGCTGCCTTGCTCAGGGATATGATACAGGTGACACTTGTATATTGAGACTAAATTGTACAGAACATAAGCAGCAGTTACAACTAATAAACCTGTTCATACACTCTCCAGTATTGTGAATGCATCAGGGTCCAAAATGTAGATGTCACTACTCTCCGTTCCAACTACTAAACATGACGCTGCATCCTCTTCTGTCATGGACTTCTTCAGTGTTGTAATACACGTTATGACGCTCTGAAACAGACACAGAAATAACCTTCACCATTTCATGATCATGCACACAAGTCAACATTATTAACTTCACAGATGACACTAAGTATCATACCTGTCTTTTAAGTGGTATGTCTTTATATTGGTCAACAAAACTTTTCCAGTTAGAATGATCCCGCATTAACAGTTGCTGAGAACGAGAGGTTAAGTTAGAGAAACCAAGTTCCTGGCGTAAGTTATGCAACAACTCATAGAATACTTCTACCTCCATCTGTTTGTTCCGAACCTGCAAAAGTATTACAGCAGTTATCTGAACATATCTCAATCACAGCGCACACACAGCTTCAGTAGTCACGAGTATGAATTAAATTCGGGTGATGCAACAAAATAAAATAAATAAGCATTCCAATGTTTATGCTACAACTGTATTTTGAATCAAGACCTTGTATGACATATTTCATGAATATCCATTTTCATACTATCTTCTCTCAGCTTTAAAGGGTTTTTCCCCATAAAAACTTTGTAAGTTTTAATCCTTTTCCATACTTGCTGAGGGTATTAACTGCATTTTGCATTTAATGTGACAACTGACAGAGGTTCCATAAACAGCATATCCAGCACTGTCCTAGACAAAGTGAAAGTATGTTCATTATACCTCGTCTGCTCATCAGGAATGTGTTTGGAGATGCTGCGTACTCTGAAATGTTCCCACATAATTGAACGCTGCTACAGGCAGGGACATAGCACAAAATATGACCATATCACTTATTGGCATGGTGAAAAAATGCAGGTATATTGCCCAGAAATTTAGGAACAAAAATGTGATGGAAATGTGTGTGACAAAGAATACAGTTGTATAAGAGTGTACGAATCTCAGGTGCCAACCCAGGTGACTAAATTTTGTACAATGTTGCCTAATATTTTTGGGGTCCTCAACATGGAACTTACTTCATGTCACCCACCTGACACATACAATTTTTAGTTCACTCCTACATTTCTGGGAAATCTGTGGAACCATGAAGTAATATCTTGATGTTTGTGATTAAATGGACCAAGAAAACTGTCACAAACATCAGAACCAATTTGCGATGTAAAATGCCTCTTTGGTTCCAAGAAGTTATGTAATACCAGTAACAAAAAATATAAAATAACCTCAAAAAGCATGAACAGCATGAAAGTTTATTTTTAATAAAATATTATATCATTTTGGAAGCATGAAATACATTAAATGATTCAGACTCTCCGTCCACAAAGCACAAAGGTGATCAACCTCACTTAATGCAAACACAGACTGGCTGAGCTGAGAGTGATGTGCACAACACCAGAAGCGTGCGGGAAGCTGAATCACCACTCCATTGTCTGATCTCAGTTCACCAGACCAAGCCACAGAAGGTCGATAAAATGTTATTAAAATAAGCGATCAGAAATGTTTAAAATCCTAAACAATGAGGTTTGCAAACTTAGAGGCACTGTAGCATATTTTTTATCAAAAAAGGATCCCACTGGAATGTTGCCATGCTGGTGCGGGCAACTAACAACACTTCCTTCAAAATTATAAGGTACAGCACAATATACACTCACCTCAAGCCATAAGTCATGCTCCAGTGGATTCACATCTATGGAAGGAAGTGAAAATTTAAAATAAGGCTTCATGTTCTTGTAGACAAAGATACTCGGTCCTGATGCAACTGCAATGGCTGGAAAACAAGGAAAATCATTGGAGTTTATAGTTTAGTTTAGTTTAGTTTGGGTTATTTATTGAATCCACTTAGTCACACAGCAAGGGCATAGCAAACCCTGCAAAACTGAAATGTAAAGAACACCGATTTTGTAGATATTATAATATGAAAAGTTTTAAGTGATTTCCCGTTCAGCTGAAATCAGCCACTGAAATCAGCTGATGACTAGTACATTAGAATTTTGAAAAACAAATTAATGAAATGAAAGAAACGATGAGACAGGACACTTTGGTTGAGTCACAGAACATGTAGTTATATTCGTATGTATATAAATACAGTTGCAAACAGTGTTCTGTTTACTTACAACATGATTTTTATAACATAATTTTTAAGATCAAACATATATTATATACAGCCCCATGGTCAGCTTGCCCCCACAAGGGAAAAATTCTGGGTGTGCACCTGATCACACACGTGACACTGGACATGTCAAAAATCAGAGTACAATTTACATATTACAATGACTCAATTACGTGGGTCCCTGTCACCACGGCATGGCGCGTCCTCAGGTTGCGGATGGAGGAACGGCCTCCAGGTATGGAGGGTAGCTGCGAATACATTGAATAAGCAGTCGCGGACAGCCGACAAGGGGTGGTCCTCCAGCTTGGGGGTTGGGCGAGGTGCTAACAACTCCTCACCGTAAAAAATTATGATGTTACGAAACAACCTACAAAGCCTCGGACCTGGACCGATTCTTTGGTACGACCCCAGCTACGGAAAAAGGATATGAGTTTTGGAACATGGAATGTGAGGAGCATGTATAGGTCAGGGTCACTTATGACAGTGGCCAGGGAATTAGCTAAGTATAAGTTAGATTTAGTGGGTGTACAGAAGGTTAGGTGGGACAAAGAAGGGACTGTAAGAGCCAGGGAGTAGACTTTTTTCTATGGCAAAGGGCAGGAAAATCATCAATTGGGAACAGGTTTTTTGTGCACCAGAGAATGGTATCAGCAATCAAGAGAGTGGAGTTTGTTAGTGCTAGGATGTCATACATAGTGCTGAGAGGCCGCTGGTGTAATATCATTGCTCTGAATGCGCATGCACCAACGGAAGAGAAGGGTGATGATTCAAAGGACAGCTTCTATGAGGAATTAGAAGGGGTTTTTTATCATTTTCCTAAGTACCATATGAAAATTCTGTTAGGAGATTTTAATGCAAAAGTGGGGAGAGAGGATATTTTCAAACCGACTATTGGGAATGAGAGTTTACATCAGGATAACAACGATAATGGTGTTAGAGTAGTAAACTTTGTCACATCAAAGAATCTAGCTGTTAAGAGCACTATGTTTCCGCACCGAAACATTCATAAATACACCTGGACCTCTCCTGATGGGAAGACTCACAGTCAGATCGATCACATATTGATAGATAGGAGACGGCATTCCAGTATACTCGATGTGCGATCTTTCAGGGGAGCTGACTGTGATACTGATCACTATCTGGTGGTTGTGAAAGTTAGGGAAAGACTGGCAGTAAGTAAACAAGCAGCACAGAAGTTTGATGTAGAGAGATTTAATCTCAAGAAGCTAAGTGAACTAGAGGCTAGGAAACAGTATCAGCTTAAGATCTCAAACAGGTTTGCAGCTCTGGAAAACTTAAATCTTAGTGAGGACATGAATAAGGCTTGGGAAAACATTAAAGAGAATATCAAAATCTCGGCTCAAGAGAGTCTAGGTCTACACGAACGGAAGCAGCATAAACCATGGTTTGATGCAGAATGTGCAGAATTTTTAGATAAAAGGAAGCAGGCTAAAATTCAGTGGTTACAGAATCCAAACCAAGATAATGGAGATAATCTGCACAACGTAAGACGTGAAGCTAGTAGACATTTCAGGCACAAAAAGAAGGAATATCTGAAAGCTAAAATTAATGAAATTGAAACAAACAGTAAGAACAAGAATATAAGAGACTTGTATAGGGGTATCAATGAGTTTAAGAGGGGGTACCAGCCTAGAATTAATGTAGTAAAGGATGAGAAGGGTGACCTGGTTGCAGACTCCCACAGTATTTTGGCTAGGTGGAGGAATCATTTCTCCCAGCTGTTGAATATACACGGGGTTAATGATGTTAGGCAGATTGAAGTACACACAGCAGAGCCACTAGTGCCTGAGCCCAGTGCCTTTGAGGTTGAGATGGCTATTGAAAAACTAAAAAGTCACAAATCACCGGGTATTGATCAGATTCCAGCAGAATTGATTAAAGCAGGGGGTAGGATTATTCAGTCTGAAATCCATAAACTTATTATTTCTATTTGGAATAAGGAGGAACTGCCTGAGGAATGGAAGGAGTCGGTCATTGTGCCTATTTATAAGAAGGGTGATAAGACAGATTGTAGTAACTATCGAGGCATATCACTTTTGTCGACTACGTACAAAATTCTATCCAACATCCTTTTGTCAAGGTTAACTCCACATGCAGAGGAAATTATTGGGGATCACCAGTGTGGATTTCGATGTAACAGGTCAACTACTGATAATATATTCAGCATTCGTCAAATACTTGAGAAAAAATGGGAATACAATGAGGCAGTGCATCAGCTATTTATAGACTTCAAGAAAGCCTATGATTCAGTTAGGAGGGAGGTCTTGTATAATATTCTCATTGAGTTCGGTATCCCCATGAAACTAGTAAGGTTAATAAAAATGTGCCTAAGTGAAACGTATAGCAGAGTTCGGGTAGGCAAACATCTGTCTGACACGTTCCCTATTAAGAATGGCTTGAAACAAGGAGATGCTCTGTCGCCATTGCTTTTCAACTTTGCTTTAGAATATGCCATTAGGAGGGTTCAGGCAAACCAGGAGGGCTTGAAATTGAATGGTACACATCAGCTTCTGGTTTATGCTGATGATGTTAATATATTGGGTGGAAGCGTACATAGCATAAAGAAAAATGCAGAAGATTTAATTATTGCTAGTAAGGAGATTGGTCTAGAAGTAAATGCTGAGAAAACTAAGTACATGGTCATGTCTCGAAATCAGAATGCACGACACAATCCTTTGAAGGGGTGGAAGAATTCAAATATTCGGGAGCAACCCTAACGGATCGAAACTCCATTCATGAAGAAATTAAGAGCAGATTGAAGTCGGGGAATGCTTGCTATCATTCGGTGCAGAATCTTTTGTCTTCCAGGTTGCTATCCAAAAACACAAAGATTAGGGTATACAGAACTATAATTTTACCTGTTGTTCTGTATGGATGCGAAACTTTGTCTCTCACACTGAGGGAGGAACAAAGACTGAGGGTGTTCGAGAATAGGGTGCTGAGGAGGATATTTGGGCCTAAGAGGGACGAGACGACAGGGGATTGGAGAAGACTACATAACGAGGAACTTACTGACCTGTACTCATCACCAAATATTATTCGGGTAATCAAATCGAGAAGACTGAGATGGGCAGGGCATGTGGCACGTATGGGGGAGGAGAGAGGTGCATACTGGATTTTGGTGGGGAGACCCGAGGGAAGGCGACCACTTGGGAGACCCAGGCGTAGATGGGAGGATAATATTAAGATGGATATTCGGGAAGTGGGATGGGAGGACATGAACTGGATTGAGCTGGCTCAGGATAGGGACACGTGGCGGGCTCTTGTGAATGCGGTAATGAACCTTCGGGTTCCATAAAATGCGGGGAATTTCTTCACTAGCTGAGAAACTGTTAGCTTCTCAAGAAGACCTCTGCTCCATGGAGTTAGTTAGTTAGCTAGTTAGTTAGTTAGTTAATGACTCAAACTCACACTACATCAACACCAAAAGCAATAAAATATAATACAATATAATGTAATATAACAATATCAATACTACCTAAAAGAGACAGGAGTTCCAACTTAGTGAACTCACACACTCATACAATCCACATGCAATCAGGATGACATACATTCATCCACTGAATAAAGCACATGTTGTAACAGAAAGTATCTCAGTTCTTTTTTGAGAAGCAACATCTCTTAGTGTCATGTTCTTCTTACCAGCATGATTCCATGTCAAGCAGATGAGATTTAAGGTTTCCACGGTCATTTTATTGAGGATTCAGGTCTCACGGGATAAGCAGAAGAATTCCAACCCTTAAAGTGAAGAAATCATGTTCCTTCAAAGTGTCAGAAGCTGCTAACCCAGTGACACAGTGTCACATCCCAGAAGAGCCGAATCCTCATGTAATTAATAACACCAGTACATTCAAATCATCAAAACAGCTTTATGCTTTACAACATTTTATCATACAATTTCATGAATACTTCCAAACTTTAAGTGAGTTCATTGATTATTTCACCCCATTACACTTAAGTATGCAGTATGCCTTCTGGCATTTGTGGGCAGCTGTAGGAACTGCAACCTCTAAGCATGGCCTTTCACAGTAAGATGGAATGTGCTTTTCTGACAAATAGGGATTTTTGTGAGTTTTGTTTAAGGGCAGATCAGCCAGTTAGGTTTAGTAATCTGTAATTGGTCTTGTGATGCACCAGCTCCTTATCACTTCCTTTCCTTTCCTGTGGTGCAACAGCCCAAATCAGGCCTAGGCCACCTCCTTTTTTAGACGTGTCTAGATCACACTCAGACACACCACACTCAGTAGGACTCTTCTGGACAAGTGACCAGCCTGACACAGAGACCTCTACCCAACAACACAAACACTCACAAGAGACACACATCCATGCCCCCATTGGGATTTGAACCCACAATCCGAGCAAGCGCTTGGCTGAAGACCCACACCTTAGATTGTGCGGCCACTGGGACTGGCTCTTTATTACTTCACTTAATGTGATTCTTGACATCCATTTATCGCTTCAGTACATTCCCATGACTATTCTCATGCCCTAAGACAGGACAGCAATTCTCACTGTCCGTAGCAGCCATTTACACAATATGTCACATAACAACCATATCCTGAGGAAAGCAGTTGTACCAATCCTCAGTTACGATTTTGTAACACAACTAGTAACACAGACAAATACCAGAAAGGAATCCAGCAGTCAGTTTTTAATATCGCCAGCTGGCAAGCCATCCAAAATTTTGTTCTTCTGAGTGAACGAACATAGATTACAACACGACATACGTCCTCTACACTACAAACATATATACAATGAATGCTGTCTTACCAGGCACTCGCGGTTCATTCATATCCATATGGAAAGTAACAATACCGGTTGGAACATCCATCAAAGTACTCTCTGACATCAAGGATGTCCCTTTGTACACCTAGCACATAGAAATTTGTATCTTACATGCAGTTTCTTCTTGATGTTTTTAATTTGTAAAACAAATTGCAAAGACGTAACAAACACATTTGACTATGTACCTTAAGTTTAATATTCGAAGTTCCCGTGCCAAGATCAGAGACAACAAGTTTATAGTCCCCATCTGCATTTATATCTGCAAGTGTCATACACTGACTGAATGTATATATTGATGCATGCAAGTCGTTAAATGCATCAAGCCACCGCTGAGGATTCAGACCCCTGGAACTATGCAGCACAAATAAAGTCACGCTCTTTTACTAAGCCTTAACGTGAGTAAGGTTAGGTTGCGTCATATCTTACCCCATTATATCGCATCACTTTCGTACTGCAATCCTGGAATAGACGCGTAGATTAAATACTATTAAATTAATAACAATAAAGATCGACTTCAACTGGAACAACTGATTACATCTTAAGCATTTGTGCTTACACCCGGATCCTCAGGCGCAATTTGTTTTCTTCGTGAGAAATGTGACAATCACATTCATGTTCCTATGGCAACGCCAGTTCGGGCAACACAAGTAGTACCAAAATTCTATCAAAGAGGGCTTGAACGAACTCACTACAATACCACCTATACAGAGAACCGGAAACTTACCCATTCTGCATATTTCTTCTTCTGCCTCCAGAGGGCACAGTCGTACCAGGGAGGGAAGGGGGTCTGTACACGGTACACGGGGCGAGACGTGTGATGCACATCACGTAGAAAGTAATGATATTTACAAATCGTTAGTGTAAAGTTCATTATTTGATAATAATGATCACATGCACATAACGGTAATCGTCTTCTATTTCTCCAGCCCTATTATGTTAAAAATAGGTTATGACCGTCTCTACTTACCTGAATGGCAAGTAGTTATTCAGGTTACGCACTTCATGTAGTTGCTGAACATTCAAATATAATGTCACAAGTTACTTAACCTTTTAAGGCCCAGCTGTGACTTCATGTACCATCAGCTTTAACCCTTCAATGCCCAAGAAAAGTGCTATACACATGCAAGAGGTTATCACTCGGCGATGCGTAATATCGCAGACGCGCGCAGATCTCCTCAACATCGCAGCGAAAGCCTGAAATCCCAGCTGATGCTTGTTAGACCTGTCATTTCAGTTGACTGACTGACTGACTGACTGATGCCCCCATATCGGTTGCTATGAGGAAAGAAACGTCTGATAAGCCAGCGCAGTAGCAAATGTTTCGTATGTTCCTTGGGCGTGCTGACTTTTTACAAGCGCTTAAAACGTTTCCTGTTAGATGAATCCTCCCCTTCCCCCGATTATTTCATCCATGCTTCATCAAATGGTAGACGAAGTAAATTTATTTTGACGTGCCA
The DNA here is from genome assembly GCA_013340265.1 of Coptotermes formosanus. NCBI lineage: Eukaryota > Metazoa > Arthropoda > Insecta > Blattodea > Rhinotermitidae > Coptotermes > Coptotermes formosanus. The sequence continues at coordinate 66,064 of BLKM01000158.1, read as the reverse complement.
GTGTTATTAATATGAAACACCATTCTAACTTCATAATATACTGCATCTAACCTTACAATCAGTCTCTACGTGTTTGTGGTTTTGGATGCTTTAAATGGAAGGAGCAAAACTAAACAAAACGAAGACAGAGAACTCTGGCAAGTGCCAGGAACAGTAGAGGCATGGGATTTCCTCCTTAGAGCCATACAAAGAATTGTATGGAAGAATCTTTACAGCAAAGTTACATTTCCAGAAAAGAATTACCAGTATAAGGAAACAGTGACTGATTTTGATGATTTCAACGAAAATGTACTACGGGACACCATTTTTATCTATACTGGGAGAAATTGTAACCGTCCACCTCTTATCCCGACTTGCGGTTACAGAAACTGGGTACTCATCGGGAACATGGATCCATCCCAGGGATTATACGGGGGGATTAAAGCCACATGAATGATGACTGTCATACTTGGTATCCACAGTTTGTGGTTTATTCTACACACATTAAAATAGTCTTCTGATTTGAACACACACAGCAACTTCTTTCCGCTACTTCTTTCACCACTGCTCTCACAGTCACTACTGTTGCGACCATCTCAAGTTTTTCTTTAAACAGTTCACACAACAACAAAATAAAAAAAACTCAAATGTTCTCTTTCCTTTGTTAGGTGTCGCAACAGCAGTGAGTGAAAACACGTCGGTCACTCAACCGACCACGACACAGCAGAGGCAACTGCCACACTGCAATAAACCAACTGCAACAACAGTGCATGGAATACTCCCCACAACTCACATTTGAAGCAACACTACAGCAATTTGTGAAGCGGCCGGTTACAAAATGTACCACAACACAGATATTTGTGGCACATGAGGAGCTGTGGGGTTTGTTAGTCGCGAAGAGTCCATACTGAGATTTTCACAGAACGGGTTTTAGTGACATAAGAAGTCTAATGACGGTTGGGATTTTCTGAGAGAACGTAGCAATACTGAGGCCGCAAGGGCAAAATTCTTCAGAAAAATGCACGAAATCAGACAAGCTGACAGAACGCATATATTCGTATATACGTGTATGTACGTTTGGACAAACTCAACAGTCCCGCAAAGATATTTAAAAATTCGCGCCCGGGTGTCAGCTGATTTCTCCCATTTGAATCAGCGGTGCAGTGTACAGCACCGACCTAGTATGGTGTGCAGTAATACGCCAAAGATGGCTGTGTGGTATGCCACGTTGATTGTTGTGGTATCAACATTTCTTTGTTTTCTACAGATATGCGATGGTGAAACAACAGTCCCATGGTATGAATCGTTACCTGCTGTTGCCATGGACTATAAGGTCCACATTGATCCAGGAAAGGAGGATTGTTACTTCCAATATGTAAATCCCGGAGCGACATTTTACGTGAGTTTTCAGGTAAGTGTTGTTTAATATTTGTTGAATTACAAAGGTCACTGATATAAGAAAGGCCAATTTTCACTATAGCCTAGCGCTGCACCCGGGTAGTTCACGTGTTTGTACTTTCGTGTGCTTTCTGTATACATCGGTTATAATAAATAACAGCATATGTTTACAATTGTAAGCAGCACATGTCAATACACGAGGTAGATCTATCAGTCTTTTTCTCAAGATGGTCACGGCTGACATGTGGCTCATGAATATTGAACATTAAACACCGTTTCTGTATTCCTGTTTGAAATCTTCTCACTCCTTGACCCGAAAATCATCAGTGTACTTCACGTTGCCTCCAAGAAATTGATGTTAAACATTAAATTCAATTTCTACATTCCTGTTTGAAACATTCTCGTTCCTTCACAAGACAAGGATCAATGTTTTTCACATTGCTTCCAAAACTGTGTGTTTCTTCATGTGGAACTGTTGATTGAAAAACATGTACTGGTAACTTGATTTATGGATTTGCAGTTTTAATTGTCCACATTGTTTTTAGTAGTTAACTAGTGCCCTCAGTTCTCAATGGTGATTTATACATTTTGAAGATCTTCCGTAGAGAACTAAATCAAGCAGTACACAATGTATGGTGATTTTTTTAAATGGGTGTTCATGTTTTTATTAAATGAGTGATGTCACGTGCAGTACTGAATTTTCCACAAGGCCCAAAAAAATAACTTACATGCTGAGTGGTGTTTTTTAACGAACCACTTTTTGTGCATAACCAACAGTGAGCATGTTCATATTGATGCAGAATGGTTTGCCACACTGTGGTCAGTGTTACAGCAGTGGGAACCATAGTTCATGTACAGTCTGTGAAAATGTGTGCAGTGTTCTGTTTCAGGTTTTGAGAGGGGGTGATGGCATGGCCGGGTTTGCTGTGAGACACCCCAATGGACAGATTGTGCACCCGTATCAGTGGCGGCCGAACGCCGATTATCAGGACCAGTCTTCAACTGGAGGCTACTACAGCGTGTGCATTGATAACCAGTTCTCCAGATTTGCAGCAAAACTTGTGAATCTCTACCTCACTGTCATTAGGTACATTAAATTCAGTTAACCCTTTAAAGATGAAGCGTATCAGTTTTATATAAGGACTCAGTGCGTACCGCGCTGTAAACACTCTCCACTTCGGTTATAAAAACCAATCTGTTAATGTTTTATAAGGCAAAAGTTGCTGTTTGTTCTGAGATCCGTACAAAACACATAAACGCAATGTGGGCACCACGTAGAATTTTTTAATGTTAAACCGGGTGGTACGTAAAGTTACCGCTAGGCTTTAAAAGGTTAAACACAGTCATAAATGCAGCGAGTGAATCTTATGTACAAGGGAGTGTCAAATGGGAACTTTAAAAGTGTATAAAAATGGAGGCCGTACTGTGTATGGTAAGTCTAGGACCAAATTTAACAATGACTGAGCTGTGCCAAGTGTAAGGTAACGTAATGGCCCTGTATGAAGTTTGTGAAAAAAAGTAGTGTGTACCCCTCTTAACCCATAAATTTAAAGATTTTTCAAAAATTTTTTCATGACTTACATCTTACTGTGATTTAGTAGAGGTAAAGGTATACAAGGAAGCAGAGGTATAGCTCCCCTCATTCTTAACATTGCAACTAGATGGAGGTGAGTAGCTAAGTTCACATCCTGTCCGCTTTACCCCTGGAAAGAACGCCAGTACCCATCAAATAGGAGTGTGGGTGGGTCCCGGAGCCTGTCTGGATATTCTGTAGAAGAGAAGAATCTCTTGTTCTTGCTGGGCATTGCACTCCAGATTGTCAAACCCATGGTCAAGTCTTCAAGAACGGACAAACCACAACAAATAAAAACCAGCAATCGCAACTAATACTTTTACACGTTAAGAAGAACAGTATACCCGAAGATGACTGACAGAGGTTGAACCATGTCATGCAGTGTACAGTCCATGAAAATAGAATAAATATTATATTTTATGCAGCTATTGAAGTAGAGTCAAAATACTGTTGTCCTGACAAGATAATACGCGAACACAGTCAAACTCGGTTATGACGTCATGAAAGGGCCTGAATATTTTGTGTTGTAATAAACTAGTGTTGTTATAACCGAGGAGAATAATGTTATGGTTAACAGTGAGGGATTAACTGGGACTACAGGATATCTGACTCTACAGGCAAGGTGTTGCATAAATCGATGTCGTTATAACCGGGTTCAACTGTATTTTCAATTTAAATCCATATTCTAGTCACTGTACTGTCTGAGATATACCAGCTGCCCACCCTATGTGATTTTGAATTAAGTGCATCTGCTTAAGTGTTGTTATTCTCTTGTCAACAGATATGACCAGTGGGATAAATTTACGAAGGAAGTAGAAGAATTGAACCTTAGTGTGGAGAATTTTACGGTAAGTATGACTGAAGCCTTATGTGCCTACATAATGTAGAATTCTGTCTTGAATGATTCAATTTCCCATCACTTCAGTAACAGAAAAGCTTGATGAATGATTGAAGAAAAGTTTCCAAAGTCAGATATTCTGACTTGTTACATTTTCTTCTGCTTTGTTCTGGACAGGTTTTGAAATTGTTGCTAGTATTTCGGTTCTACCTTCTCTAGGAATTTTTAAGGCTTCAAGCTCATGAAAAGTAATTGGTACAATGTTTCGTAACCCTTCAGCACATGGTTTGTAGTTGTGTTCCTTCTCACATCAAAATCTGGCTTTCTTTTTAAGTAATTTAGCACTGTTTCAGAAGAACCTATCACATTTGTCACTTTTCATTTATCACTACATTCAGACTTCCTCTTGCAAAGGACATAACACTCATTATAATCATGTATGACAGGTATTATTGACAGTCATAAAGCCTTTTGTTCTTTTCTGCACCCCGCTGACAACTACTTAAAAGTTACATGTTCACCACTGTTTATGAGTAAGATGAAATTCAATTTGTGAGATCTGACGTTCTTACAGCATTGTTTTGGAGGATTCAGTTTTTCTGGGATATGACACTGTGATACTGAATGGTTCCCGACATATTTGAAGGCACCATTTCCCTTACAAATACTGGGCACAACTCTCTGAACATAACAGCATCACGTCCCAGAAGACTGGAACCCCAAAAATTGAATTTGTTTTACTTGCTGACATTTATGTTTTAACTTACGTGAGGTTTATTACTGTGAGATTTGAAGTTCTCGCAACTGTGTTGCTGAAGGGTCAGGCTCCTGCGATGTGGTACTGTGTCATTGGGAGAGCAGTTCTTGATGTCTGGAAGGATCATACTGCCTTCATCTTCAGGGTCAAGTAGTCCAGTCTCCTGGGACTGCTTTACCCTAAAGATGAAGGCAGTATGATCCCTTGAAAGCCCAGTAACCACGCACCCAAAACACAGTGTCACATCCCAGAAGGATTGAATCCTCGATGTTATTGTTCCTCCTCAATGAGACGGGAATTTCCATTATTGCATTAGGAATCCATTAAAGGAGTAGAACGCAACATCAATGAAATGCTGCAGTATCAGCACCATACGAGAGGAAGGGAAACGTGGGATTACAACCTGCTGGAGGACAACAACCGCTACGTACAGAACTGGTCTGTTGCTCAGATCCTGGTCATTACTTGCACCACTGCGCTGCAAGTTTATTTTGTACGCAAGCTCTTTGACATAAAGAATGCCAGGCCAAGGGCATGAATGTCTTCAGGGTACTTCCAAACAACGATACTGAGAAAGACTGGGGTTTTAATCCATCTTAATTGTAGAGGGATCTGATTTTTAATATTTTTTTTTGTATAAAGTGCAGTATTACAGGCCATGGCAGTATGAACAGCTGCAGATATGAAACTTAATAAAACACCATCGGTGTACACTACAGGATTGTATGAAACATTCCTTTGTGTGGTGACAGGTTTATGGACTTTATCCATCGTCCCAAGAGTAAAGTATTAAAATATTAAAAATTAAAATCACAACGTTTCAGAAGCTGGCTCTGCTTCCATCCTCAGGTGAATGGAGGCGGAGAAGAGAAGAACACCTACTTTGTCTAAGGGGCCCAACAGAGTAAGTGTTCTTCTCTTGTCCCCGTCCAGTCACCTGAGGACAGAAGCAGACCCAGCTTCTGAAACGCCGTGATTTTAATTTTTTAATATTTTTAATACCTAACTCTTCGGACGATGGATAAACTCCATAAACCCATCACCACACAGTATTATACACCGTCGTAAAACCCTTTTAGAATTTATTCCTTTGTTTGCTTAGTGTGTTATTTCTAACACTAAGTTTCTGCACAGTAAGTATGAATAATTTCGAAGTCACGATATGTTCCAATGAGTGTACACGGCGCGATGCAGAAATCAAGGGAAGAATAATGAAGGTGGAGGTGCTCCCTTGCCAACTTGCCATGGTAAAGGTTTTCTTTTCAGCTGAAAGCAGAAAACATTCCTTCCTTTTCTTAATATTATTTGTAAGCTTTCTAATCCGCAATTGTGAACAAAGTGTGATCTGGCATTGCTATCATGTACTTGTATCTTCCCTTGTCCTATACCTGTTCTATTTTGTATACTGTATATGGTGGGGTTCATGTATGCAATTTTGTGACCGTTTTTGGTAATTTATGTTTATGTTGTTTGTGATAAAATATTTCCTTGTACTGTTAAATAAATGTATTTTTTTAACTTCTTGTGTGTAGTCTGAAAACCTGAATGGAAGGAACGATATGGAAGACCTAGACACAGATGGGCAGTTAATATACGTTTTTTGAAGTATGAAATTATACATCATAATTCAGTTCCTACCTCACAAAAAAACACTATCTTAATTACAAAGACCAACTGATTAATGCTAGGTGAGCAATATCCAACTGTACAGTGTAACATCTCAGAAGATGTGAATCTTCAGAAAAACTGTTGTGAAAATTTCAAGTCTCACATGAAAGAATATGCTTAAACTGAGGTTGCTTTTAGGAGTGTACATCAATATAATTTGTGAAGTAGTGGGTTTTTGGACTTTTTCCATCATCCGAAGAATGAAATAACTACAATTAAAATTACCTCTCCAGATGATGGAAGAAGTCCAAAAACCCAATGCACAACACTGTACACCATCGTCAAAAACCTTTTAGAATTTATCAATATAATGTACATACTTTGTTTCACCCAAGCACATCTATGAATTCACCCACCACAAAGACGGAGGCAGCGCATTCCTCTGAAATGCCACTACATGGTGTAAAAACCCAAAAGACAACTATCATTTGGAGATAAGCTTAACAAAAAAAGGAAGCAGTGAAGTATATGTACTTTACTTTGAAGGGCCCGCCAATTAAAAACAATGGGGAGGGAGGAACAAAACTGGAAACTTACTATATGTACCGCCAGGTTTATCATTCACATATTCCACGTTCTGCCCATACAGTGTATTTATGCGTTTTGTGTGGATCTCAGAACAAACAGTGATTATTTCCCTATACAGCATTAACTGCATGGTTTTTGTAACCGAGACGGAGTGTGTTTACTGCGCGGTATGAGCTGAACTTCCAATAAAACAGATCATGTTTCATCCTTAAAGGGTTCATCTAACACGGACTGCTTGATGCGCAAGTCAGAGCTTAATACGTCAGTCAGAGCTTAAAATGTCAGTCAGACTTAATATTCATCAGGCCTGTGTCATTAACAGAAATATCGCAAGGAGCAAGAGTAACACTTCCAACAATACAGTACACAGCACACAGAATGCTGAGCATGCACACATGCAGGGCACTACAAAATCATCAGTTTCTTGGCTAGAATGATAGGCCACGTGGGGTTCACTCCAATCTCTCCTGCCACCCACCTACCAACCAATTCCAACAAACAGTGGCAAAAAGTGACCCATTCCTCTGTCCACATTAAACAACATAATGTGGGTGTCATGACTGACAAGACCATGTCCACTACTCCCTGACAGGGTTGAACTCAGGCCACCAAGATATAAGAACAACTATGTCCATACATACAACAAACAGGTGTGTCACTTATTACATGAAACCTGATGACAGAGGCACAAACAGTCTCTGAAACACCGAATTCCAAACCCATTTCTGCACAGCTGACCACACAGAAAGCCTTCGGTAGCATCTTCTGACATAAAAATAACCCTGGAAGAGTAAAAAAGTCAGTGATTCAAGCATTAGAAATAACAGGTTATTCATTTAACTACATATCTCAAGTGCAGCAATTAATACAGTTAAGTTCTCGTTTAATATTGGTGTTAATATTTTGGCAGATGAAAACGCAGAATGTACCACTTTTCTCTCCTAAAAATTTATTAAAATATCTGCAATCTTGGCCATCGAAGAGCCTGCTAGTTGCCAGTGAAAAGAACTGTTATCTGATTTATAATGTAATATAATCACAATATACATATCATTTAAAATTTTAATGTACTTTTGAATGTACTTTAATATACATATCATATAAAACTTTAACGTGATTTTTTAATGTTGTATATTCTGTGCAATATGATATGTTTCCTATTACAAAGCCAACAGTTTGTACAAACAAGGTATATATAATAATAATCCCCTCTCCTATACGTTTCTGCAGTCGACTGCCATCCTCAGGGAGCAAGACCAAATTTAAAACCCAGTAATGCCAGTTACTGTATTATTGTTAGTTTTATAATAAGAAACTTTAATCTGAATCTGGGCAATGTTCTGTATATGGGAATTTAATGTGTTCTGTGTCCGCGCACTATATTATACAAAAACACTGATCACCAACAAATGCACAAAGAGAGTTTTATCATCAATCGTAACACACTCCTACATGTTTTGACCCTGCTGGGTCATCTTCAGGGAGAACTTTTTTGTTATCGTTACACTAAGGTTGCACTTTATAGTTGAGTGAGAATGTGCTGTTGACTGTGTACTGGAGGCGTGAACTCTCTGCGGTCCCGGCCTGCAGAGAGTTCACGCCTCCATAACGCAGTACACAGTCAACAGCACATTCTCACTGAACTATAAAGTGCAACCTTAGTGTAACGATAACAAAAAAGTTCTCCCTGAAGATGACCCAGCAGGGTCGAAACATGTAGGAGTGTGTTACGATTGATGATAAAACTCTCTTTGTGCATTTGTTGGTGATCAGTGTTTTTGTATATATGGGAACTTGGTTTGGCAGCAAGAGTATTACAGTTATGATTAGTCTGCCATGTTTGATTTCTTCAGGAAGTGTAAAGCTAAAAGTTGTACCAGTCAAACATATGCTGAAAAGGGAACTTATACGCTGGAAAAAAATATGATTGATTTATTTATTTATAAAGTGCTTATTTATAAAATATACAGTAAAGATTTAAGTCAATGAATCAACAATGATTCAACACACTTCTCCAACATATTAACCTATTTATACAAAAATATATATATAAGAGTATTTATACACGTCAATGGAATGTAATTGTGATATAGCACAACAGTCAGCTCATGTGTTCCAAACATTTACATGTAATACTAGCATTTGCGTAATTCACTTCGGCTGTCAAAAACAAAATACTATTGTTCAGTTGATTAATAACCTTTACCAAAAAGGTGCTGGAAGCTTCGTTAAAGACCAATTAGAGGAAAGATAACATCTGGAACACTCGAGCCTTTCAGTCACATTCACATTTGGCAGATTAACAGTATAATTACACACTCTCCACGATCTGCCACTCTCTCTTTTGATTAGACCTCATTTACTTCACTTTTACCCCCCGCACTACTTAAGAGATGTGGACTGGGATAGCTCAGTCGGTGTAGCAACTCGCTACGTGCTGGATGGGCCACAGATCAAATCCTGGTGAAGGCAAATTTTCTGCACCCATCCAGACTGGCTGTGGCGCCCACCCAGCCTCCTGTACAACGGCTACCAGGTCTCTTTCCCAGAGGTGAAGTGGGTGAGGAATGGCATGAACCATCCACTCCCATCTAGCGCCAAGGTTAAAGAAAGGGTACAGCTATACATCTACTCCCCATCTGAGCCAATATGGCCTCTTCTAAGGTAAACTTTCACCTCACTGCTTTGAGATGTCCAATTTTTATATTTTTACAAAGAGCAGCAATCCTTTAACAATCCCTTTACGAAACGACACCGATGTCAGTAGAGGTGAAGTTGTCCCTCTACATTCCATAAAGGCAGCAGATGAAGGTGAGTGGTCAGCTTCATGCTCCGGTTGATTTACCCCCTGGTATGCACTGAACAGGGGGCTAGATCGGCCCCAAAACCCTGTCAGGAATTGAATACCAATTCCTAGGTAGTCAAGCCTGTAGCAAACTCACTGTACCAACTATGCTCATAGATTTAGTGAACATTTTTTATCACCTTAGGCCCTAAATACCGTGTGCTTTGCAATATATCCCACAGTTTCGATGTGACTGTATTTTGTCTCAAGGTGTCATGGCTTGTAGAAATTCTGCAGAATGGAAAAACTGAAACTGGTAACAGAATAACAAATGTTAGTAACAATTAATGACTTCCTAAAGCAGCTATGCCTTAGTTAACATTGCAGATATGTTCCATAAAAGCAGAACATACAGCAAACTGAGGTACAACAAAGCAGTTTTTCCCTTTCTAATTAATGTAATAAGTGGGCATGTATCCTAGAACAATCTTTCTCAAAAGTTTGCATGTAATACAGTAGCGAGGAATAAGTTTCCATTTCCAATAAATAAAATAAAAAAACTTTAAAAATAAAAGAGACACATACTTTACTACAAATTAAAAAACAGGGACCAAATATTAGGATTCAAGTCTTTACGGATGTTAGACTGTGTCAATGGGCGATCAGTTTCCAACATTTGCAAGGGTCATGATATGCAGCCACTCCTGCTGTACTGCTTAACCCTTGAAGATAATGGTCCCTGGGCCCTTCAGAATGTCAGAAACCACTCATTTGATGACACAATGTCACGTTCCGGAAAATTTTAATCCTCAACCACACCGCTGGGAGAACCTCACATCTCGTACCACATATTCCGGCCTAAATAAAAAAATCAGCTCATGTAACCATACTATTCGACATTCCAAAGGGCAAGATTATATAACTTACCTTACATAATTGTATTTATCCAACAACACAGATCAGAAGCACTGGTAATGTTGCATACAGTGAGGTAACATGGGGTGTGGGTGTCATGTAAGTGTACCTCACACACAGATAAGATTATCACTCAACATTTGTCACAGATTCAAGTATGGGATATTTAGCAGATACTGATTTATGGGCCCACACTTTCTTCCATTTAATAGCCTCAACTTATTTCATGCTGCTTATGTGAGAACGAAGAGGTGGCAGTTCGTGGTTCGCTGCCTCACGTGAGGCAACGCATGAGTATATCATTCATACCATAATGTCATGAGCCTTTTCCTTTTAAACACAAACAATAAGACACCCACTACACAGAGAAACACTGAATATTTATCACATTTGGAAACTGATGGCTCAGTTATCCTATTCTTTGATCTCATATTTTGGCAAGAGGGATAACAAGTGCCACTTTATTTCAAGCCTTTTCATGAATAAATCTGGAAGTTTTGTACAATATTAGGAAGTCGCTGCCTGCAGTATCTGCAGCTCTGTAGTCCAAATATATAATTTCAGACCCTCCTCTACTTACGAATGAGTTAAATTCCAGAGACTGGTTTGAAAGTCAGCTTATTTGTAAGTCCAACTGCACTCCTGTTGAAACCACAAATGCTGAAAAACAACCAAACAATTCACCCCCAAAAGCAGGTGCAATGTTTCACCATTTTCTCACCTCTTTCAAAATGCTTAATAATGTCCACTTTAGTTCCCACTGTAACACTGTGCCCCAACCCCGCCAACACTTTCACATGCAACTGCACATATGAACAGGTCCATTTGTATCTCTGAAAGTTTACAAATAGAGGAGTGCCTGTAATCTTACTCAGTCTCGGTGACACATTATTTTCTCCTATGTACTCTATACACTGCAATTTATTTTCAAGGCTTAACCACTAACTCAGCCTCCTGTTAGCTGGTTCAGCCAGTAACATTGCTCAAATGTTCCATACTGGTCTGCAGTGATGATTCCAGTATGCACATACCACCCACTTGGACCGAGCACTTCTGAACATACAACAAATTTTTGTTTTGTGCACTTCTATACATTGGCGCAACACACAGTCATCATTTTTTTAATGGTTCTGTGTTGGAAGCTCCCATAGAAAGCACACACGCACATACACATGCATTCATATACGCACACACATATCTACATGCACATACACACAACTGTCCCTCATTTTAATGAAGTATATATTAATTTCTGACATAAACTGATGTGAATTTGAGCATTCTTTTGGGGGGAAAAAGCCATGGTCATCTTCAGTGTAAAAACATTTTAAGTACCAACAGTCATAGCCCAATGAAAATCCATAACAACCCATTTTTAGGTGATGATTCAAGTCTTCTGGAATGTGACTCTGTGTCATAAGGCGGCTAGTTCCTGGTACTTCACAGATGCAATGATCCTTCATGATGACACGAATACTTGCCCAACAACAGAGCATCACATCCCACAACATGTGTATCTTCAGCACCACTGCTGTGAGAACCTCAAATCTCACACTTCAGTTGTTGCCAGAAGTAAGAAAAATTTATATTATGTTAACAAGAAACACAGTGTGGAATTGAACAGTTCTGCTAACAAAGAACATCTAGATCTGGTGGATGCTGGCATTACATAAGGAGACCTGCGAGTGGCATATGAAGATACATTTGAAGGGAAATTACCAAATAACTAAACGCGCAGGCGCGCGCACACACACACACACACACACACCAAACTGGAGGCTGTCATGAAAAACAGAGGAAACATCTTGAGAGAGGCACTTTATAGTAGACTTAAAGAGATACTGCCAAATAAGTACAAACAACTATGGACGGACATGAAAAGAAAATGTGAGAATCTTCAGAGAGGCATTTCAGGATACAGTTAACAAGAAAATGCCCAAAAGGAACAATCAGCAAAGATTTCAGCACTATGAAGCAAAAGAAAAGGGACAACCCTGAGAGAAGTACTTGAGAATAGATTCAGTGAAAAATTATCTCACAGCTATCCACAATTCCATGTTGTCACATCTCCCCATGGAACAGATTTAGTACATTTTCTGTTCTATTTTTAGACTATTCCAACAAAATATCCTGACTGGGTGATCAACACCATGCTGGATTTCAGAAGCCTCCACTGTGGTGTACACCTCCTAAGAAAGACTAATTACACAGTCCCTGCACATTAATGAGGGTCACTATGAAACATCATACACCCACATAACATACGATACCCACCTTGTAATGGCAACTTTAACACTTGATGAAACAGTCATACGTACATCATTCTAACTAAACAATATTAGCACCAAACTGTTTCCTGTATATTAGGAACCCACAGCATCAAAAATCCTTGCCTCTTACTATCAAATCCTGAATGGCCCGAAGACACGCGACACATAAACACATTCATCCAGATCAAAGTGTTCTGATTTCAGAAGTGTACACAGTGTGTACGGTGTGTACACAGTTTTCCTTTCAATCTCCATGAGACACAGACGAATAATCCTTCCACGACGAAGCATGTAATGTGAAGACAGGCAGATCCAAGATGCCTAAATGCTGTCCGGTGATTCTGACTCCATTTGCCCATGCCTAGGCAGATAATGTACAGAATTTTAAGCAATGATTTTTAAATTTAATTTTTGTGTGTGTAATTTAGTATAAACAGTTAAGAAGTTAGAAGTGGCACTCTGGTGGTGGTTGTTGAAACAAATCATAGAGAATACCATCTACCAAACAACACCGAAGGGAATGGACTTGGAAGAATCGGCAGGGCGAGAATATTATCTGGAGCTTCAGAATAGTCTGGTGTTGTAAGGACATGACAGAGGTGTGGCATAAGTGGGAGGGTGGAAGACCCCGACGCTGACCTGTTGGAATTTGAATACCACTACTTTCATAACTAGCTTACTTACTCTGTACAGAGAGGAGACCTTTCATTCAGAATGCTTGAGACTTGGTGTTTTTGGAGCACAATGCCTAAAATCCAACACGGCATATTTAAAAATAATAATAAGTAGATAGATAAACAAATGGCCCTGCCTTCAAAATGAAGGTATGCTGGGTTAGTTAACGTCAATAACAAGGCATCATCTCAAGAGATATCTAGAATGCATGGTGAAGATGGGACACCTGCAGATACTTGGTACCAATTTTGAATTTGGTGAGACCTGCACTCTTCTGGGATATTACATGGTGCCGTGTGTAAACAATTGCCACACAACGCTGCATAACATCCCAGAAGAGTGCAGATCTCACCAACATCATGGCAGAAGCCTTACATGAAGGTTAATTTTGAATTTATTTGTCCTCTAACATAACTGCTGTTACAGAGCATTCCAGATGCCGAGACACCAGATACTAAATCTCATACCTGTACAACGAAACGTAACAACAGTTTACCTTTACTGCATGACACTGTCAGGCCTACTGCTTTAACCAATATAATGGTAAGCTGTAATGATCACTACTCTTTTGTCTGTTTTTCCTACTTTATGGGAGAACAGACTCATGAATATTCAACCATTAATTAGTCAATTTCATATTTTCATACAAATTTAAAACCTGATTCCCTAAGTTGAGAGATGCCCACAAAACCCCTCACAGCACACCATTACAATAGGCTACATGTCATGTAGCTCTTCCTTATGCTACCTAACCTTACCTTGGTGCTTCCTTTAGTCATTTAGTCTGTTTCTCTTTGCGCTGCGCTTCAAGAAAGTTTCCAGACAATGCCAGTAACCTGTAGCGCTGTTTCAGGTTACGTGCCCTAACATGAGCCGAAGCCACTTCCGAAGTATAGTTGCCAGGGAACCAACCTCTCTCACCATCACGAATACGTTCTCCTTGATACCAACCTACAAAAGTAACCACAACACACCAAAGGTCATACCAACCTACAAAAGTAACCACAACACACCAATGCTCATACCAACCTACAAAAGTAACCACAACACACCAATGCTCATACCAACCTACAAAAGTAACTACAACACCCCAACGCTCATACCAACCTACAAAAGTAACAACACACCAACGCTCATACCAATCTACAAAAGTAACAACACACCAACGCTCATACCAACCTACAAAAGTAACCACAACACACTAATGCTCATACCAATGTCAGAATGTTAGGATGTTCTCTCCTACATTATGTGCACTACATGTTACCCTCCACTCCCTGCTCTCTGTACTGTGTTACTGTACAACTTGTATTTAAGTGTCACTGCACAACACGCACTCTCTCATGTATGGACACACAATAAAATTGTGAAAGTGAGGGAGACCCAAATTTCTGGCCACTGTTACATGCACGCCTCCTGCAAAAGTTACACATATATCACATATTACATACGAAAGTAGAAATGGCCCTGTCACATCTGGAATGACATAATATTCTGTGCTTTTGATCTCAGTATGCAAACATTTTCATTTTCTTCTCATAAATTCACACCCTCAATACAGCTGCATTGCATTTCATAACACAGTTACATCTGAACAGCTCTGATAAACAAAATCAACACACCTTCCTCAAGAATATCTCTGAGTAATAGTTTTCAGAACCAAAAATCAGATGAAGGCATACAATTAGACAATATGCCTGCCTTTGCCCACTTTCAAGTTCTTATATCTGATTTAAGAACAGCTATTTGTGTTCAGTAGGCACAGCAAGTCATCAGCATGGGTTAGAAGCATGTACTGTGTATGGAGACACTACTGTGTGCAGCTGTAGGCACAGCAAGGCATCAGCGTGGGTTAAAAGCATGTACTGTGTATGGAGACACTACTGTGTGCAGCTGTAGGCACAGCAAGTCATCTGCATGGGTTAGAAGCATGTACTGTGTATGGAGCCTGTATTGTGTGCAGCTGTAGGCACAGCAAGTCATCAGCATGGGTTAGAAGCATGTACTGTATATGGAGACAATACTGTGTGCAGCTGTAGGCATAGCAAGTCATCTGCATGGGTTAGAAGCACGTACTGTGTGTGGAGACACTACTGTGTGCAGCTGTAGGCACAGCAAGGCATCAGCGTGGGTTAGAAGCATGTACTGTGTATGGACACACTACTGTGTGCAGCTGTAGGCACAGCAAGGCATCAGCATGGGTTAGAAGCATGTACTGTGTATGGAGACACTACCGTGTGCAGCTGTAGGCACAGCAAGGCATCAGTATGGGTTAGAAGCATGTACTGTGTATGGAGACACTACTGCGTGCAGCTGTAGGCACAGCAAGGCATCAGCATGGGTTAGAAGCATGTACTGTGTATGGAGACAATACTGTGTGCAACTGTAGGCACAGCAAGTCATCTGCATGGGTTAGAAGCATGTACTCTGTGTGGAGACACTACTGTGTGCAGCTGTAGGCACAGCAAGGCATCAGCGTGGGTTAGATGCATGTACTGTGTATGGAGACACTACTGTGTGCAGCTGTAGGCACAGCAAGGCATCAGCATGGGTTAGAAGCATCTACTGTGTATGCAGACCATACTGTGTGCAGCTGTAGGCACAGCAAGTCATCAGCATGGGTTAGAAGCATGTACTGTGTATGGAGACTGTACTGTGTGCAGCTGTAGGCACAGCAAGTCATCAGCATGGGTTAGAAGCATGTATTGTGTATGGAGACTGTACTGTGTGCAGCTGTAGGCACAGCAAGTCATCAGCATGGGTTAGAAGAATGTACTGTGAATGGTAGATCCGGGACAGTGTTGGGTGACAAGCTCTACCGCACCCATCTGCACTAAACTGGCTTATAAAAATGTTTAAGATCCTCATCTGACTCATCTGTACACTTGTCTAAGAATTCACAGATGAATGGATTATAAACCTCACCATCACTCGTTTTCCTAAGCACGTTCACGACATCTGCCACCTCTAAGGACAGCTCATCTGGCTGACAAGCTACGTACGGATGGACAGCCATAACCTGAGGGCAGTCCCACTCTTCATACACAGTCTCATCAGGGTTGTCAGAAACAGGGGGACTCACCGCTTCCAACCACCGCTGTCGATCTGATTCTGTGGAACATGACAAGACCTGGCAAAGACAAAAATGTTACGATTACAGCAGACGTGTTTATCGAGCAAAAGAGACGGACTGGCAAATATTGGGCAGTAACATAAAATTATTCACAATATAAAGAACAACATTCTCTTAATATATGCTCACTTAAATAAGTATGTAACCCAAACTGACATTATTGCTCTGATACACTATTTGTGAACATTACATTGATGTGTAACAGTTGATTAATTTCACAGCATTCTTTACACCGCTTCACACTCAAAATGTACAGTGCAGACGATGTGCTACCGCCTGCAAGCCAAGTGGGCCAACTCTCCTTTTACTTGCCCATAATACTGTGACTCAAAAACCAGGCATATTATATCCACAGGGGTAACACATAAATTATAATAAGTACATAAATGACGCAGGGCTGGGAGTTGTTGTTCAAGCAATTTATAAAGACAGAAGGCACAATCAAATATCCCTCATACAACGTGAATTTCTTTAAGATGAGGTTATGTTCACATTCTGGCCTCCTATTCATATAGTCTTACCATTTCAACAGTTTTCTTCTCATGATTCTGCAGCATTGTGAGCAGCACAAGGTTGCGTCCGCCATCAGTTGTGAACTTGACAGGAAGATTCGTCATCCCTTCAGTGCCTGTCATTTGGATCAAGTTCCTTGGACAGTAATCCATTACTGCATAGCACTCATCACCAGTGGCATCTGGAGTAGATTTCCTGAAATGTTGGATGTTATCTTCTAATAGGCAAGACAGGAATATGTAAAAGATTACAAAACAAAATATATCACATTATGATCAATAAAATGTCAGTATATCTTACATCATCAGTAATAAAATGCCTGTCAAAAGTATACTGTTCAATCCACAGATTCTTAAATGCAGACTTAAGGTACAATATCTCTGGTATTCAGAACAGTCAACTTATTTAATGGACTTTCACGTGCAAGAGTTCCATCCACAGTTACTGCTTTCCACTTCCTCTTTTCCCACAACGGGCTGCAGTACACTAATGTTCCCAACTCAGCAGTAATAGAAATTCTGAATATACTTGTTTGAAAGGAAATCTTAAATTTTGCCTTAATGATGACGTATTTCCTTTCATTACAATTTCATTACCATGCCCGTTAATATAACAACACCTCTTCACTACAATAACTTCTTACTGGTCACTTTTCTCATACTGTTGTACCCGAAGATGCATGACATGATGCTCTGCTGCTGGAGGAATGATTCCCGACATTTCGAGGCACTACGTTCCTTCAAAACATCAGGAACCACTCACCCCATGACACAGCGCCAGAAACCCTGCATGCCAGTCTGCATGCACCCCAATCAGAATCGCATGCTCCAAAACTAAACATTCTTAGATGTTTCAGTTTTTCTGTGTCATCGTGGTGGTATTTTGATGTTATTAACTGCATGTTGTTTGACAACAGTCACAGTGTTTCTGTAATAGTAGTGTATAAATACTAAGAACAAGTTGTTTTTAATATAAAGTTTCAGCGTAGCATACTGCTATGTGGCCACTCAAAACAATAAATAATTCTTATTCCCTCTCTCTCAATATGAACCTCAGTTTAAATATAAGTTAATACAGTAATACATTTTAGCATTTTTGCCACCATCGTACCATTAAACAAAGACATACATGAAACAGTTGTTAACAAACTCTCACACGAACAAAGAAAACAGAGCTTCCATTTATGAATTTCAATACATAAATGACTACGTACTTACCTCTTCTTTTTTGTGATGACCAGAAGGTCTGTGAAGAGGAACACGTGTATTTGACTTCTAGACAACTTCTTCCCAAACGTCCGTTTACCTTCATCTCCTCGCCATACCAGATGTGTCAGTTCACCCTTCCTGACAAGCCATCGAGTACTTGATATGATAGGTATGGCTTTAACCTCACTTGGAAAATATAGTTGTGGACTGAGAATCAGAATCTCTTCCATGCGCTCCATCCTGCGTGCATCCTCATTGCAGTTCTGTACAATCTGCAATTGCAACAGAATAGGGGGTTTGCAAGAAAATGCATTCTTAAACAAACAAGAAGGGAAGTGTGTGTGTGTGTGTGTGTGTGTGTGTGCGCGTGCGTGCGTGCACACTACAAATCAGCAGATGGCTTGCAGGCTTTGTAACTGTCTATCAAGAAATGTAAACAGAAGGGCTATGACTGAGTGCTTCCTACACACATTATTTGACTTCTACATATATTCACGAACACAGATCTGTTTTAAAAACTGCAATTACTTTTCAGTAATCCTAGTTTTATTATGGACATAACAGGCACTAAATACCTAATCACAGATTCCACACTTTTTCTTGAAATCCTATATTAATGTGTGTATAATTTGTACACAATCATATATGTTCATCTTTGGTACTTCCACTTAACGTTTTATACTGTGCTAATTGCCCAGAAAGGCCGTAGCACGTTGCGAGTATGGACTGTTGTGCAGTCCTAACCTCATTATGCACAGCTAGTTTACTTTAACTGGTCAGGATGTGCTCAATGAAGATGTGACATTAGAAGATGCATTTGTGTTGCTTACGGTAGCAAGGGCTAGCTGACATGCTGTATTCATCAGCATCAATAACACTACAAGATACGCCCCTACCACCCAATGCAGCTGATAGCCTGAGAATATTTTACTGGACACTTACTTTGTTTAAGGTAGCAAGGGCCAACTGACATGTGCTATATTCATCATCTGTTTGATCCAGACGAGTCAGGACAGCATCAATAAGCAGTGGTAGTCGCGTTATGCGCTGCATTGGTAGCATCAAGAAGGAGTGTAGAGAGAGTGACTGACATACAGGGTTACTTTCCAACTGCACCAGAACTTCTGCAAACTTTGCGTTCTGTTCCCTGGAACAAATATTACACAAGGCATACACTAATTGTTGGATGTTGAACTTCCCTTCAACTCACAACAGACATACCAATAAAATTTTAAACACATAAGCGGAGTTCCCATTATTTGACACCCACAGCTTCGCACACATATGGGATGAAATTTTTGAGGAAATACATGTAAAAAATCCTTGCCCTTCTGGGTGACTATATCGCCCCAACACAAGATGGTTCAAACCGCTTCCCCACATGTTACAACAAGAAATCTTTAAAGAAATGTTCACAAATTAATGTTTAGTCATAAAGCGTACGAGACACACTAATCAAGCTTCCA
Organism: Coptotermes formosanus; assembly: GCA_013340265.1. Classification (NCBI taxonomy): domain Eukaryota; kingdom Metazoa; phylum Arthropoda; class Insecta; order Blattodea; family Rhinotermitidae; genus Coptotermes; species Coptotermes formosanus. The sequence continues at coordinate 46,358 of BLKM01000158.1, read as the reverse complement.
TTAATGCATATTTACAACATTTCCTATGCTCAGAAATTCCCTGTTGTATTACATAATTTAAATGTTAGCATCAACACAAATTCAGTAAAACTACAGCCAAAGTTTATGAATAAGTCCCCTGTTTCAACTGCCCTGTATGGACTGATAATTCACAAGTATATTTAGAGATGTGTCAGCATCCTTAGCTAACTGCAACAAGAAATTTATGTAATTTATGAAAAAAGAAGATGGAAAACATTACACGCCCTACTGCGACACATCGTACTTACTTGAGTCCACGTAAAGTCCTGTCTAGGCAAATCTGATTTGAGCAGTACTTGACATACGCATTGAAGTTGCTACTAGCATGCTTGTACACGACTTCACATATGCCATTTAACAATATGTTATCTTGCCAGCATTCCTCCAGTTCAGCCAGGAAGTGTTCTGAGCAAGTTTTGACTGCAACAAGCATAAATCAACAGTGTAATACTTCATCTTAAAATGAACTCACTCCAAAGCATTAAATCTGTAAGATTTAGATTTTTAAAGAACTACTCTGTTTAGCAAATTTTTCACAAAATAATGGAAGACACTCTTGCAGACTGAGATGCAAAGATTGAAGAATTATGATAATCACAACAAGTAAGGAAACGTAATACATGAGTGAGCTTACCTGGAATTAGATTGGAGAACAGTATTCGTCTATCATTTTTAGACAGCACAGACTCATCACATGTTTCCAGACTAGATATAAAATGTTTCTCAAGAACATTTAAAGAGTTGATGTATGATGCTTCTGACGTAATAATTTCAAACTTGGCCTCCTGCAATTTCTTCTGATGTGGACTGATTGTACCTGAAAACAACACAAGTAACCTTATCATACTGTGTACTACGTTGGTCTTTATTGTAGAATTGCATTTCCAAGCTTGTTTCTACGATACCCACAAATGATGAACAGTCACCACATTCAGTTTAACACTGTTAATTCCACAGTATACTTCTTATTAAAAAACTTTATTCTTTTGAGCATGACAAGTCCAACTTGAAGACAAGTGCTGATCACAGTTCTTTTCTAGTTCTGCTGGCAGATTCCAGATGCTCAACACTGGCAACATGAAAGACAACCCCCATACAATTCTGAGCCAGTTCCATCTACCTGTCATTCTCACAAGTTATTCCTCTGCACAAATGTTTAGTTGCGTGTTCTTACTCAGAATACCACTGCTGACAACTTCTGGAATCTCACACCACAGCGTGCGGTGTTGGCCTTCACGAGGCTGAATCAATTCCATGGCAGTAGGACGTGAAGACCTCTGCTTCCGAGAACCGTCACCGATCTCTTCATAGCAATCGGAGTCCATTTCACTTCGCATGTCTCTCTGGAAAAAGATGCTTGTACATTAGGAACAGGGGCACTCAGCCTATCCCTCCACTCTGCTGGGTAGCAACAACACATGAACTAACATGTAAGCACCAGTGGGAAAGGGGGACACGTGCCCAACACGCCAGATGAGAACCCAGCGTTAGGCAAACAGAACCATATTTATAATAAAATGAGCTCCAAAGAAATAAAAACAACACTTTGATCTGTAGAACCAATAACATAACAATATTACCTTGCCACAGTACCAATAACAACACACACTCACATAATCACAGGAAGGTTCCACGCTTGCAGTTTTCACACACTTGCATATTGCTGCATGAAACCAATCACAAAAACACACACACAACTACAGAGTCTGGGCAAGCCTGCAAGAACCTGACCCAGCAATTACTCCAATTGGAACATACTTTGGAATCCCCCGCCCAAAATGTGGATTTAGAAGAACAACCACACCAGTAGGTAGCTGAAACCTGGGTCAATCAAAAGTGTAAGGCCTGACAGGAGGAAATGATGGGCACAGTGGAGGTAGACTGGAAGTGTGGACAGACAGTGTTGAAAATGTGAAGGTTGATGGGAAACAGTCCTGCCTACAGAGCACGGTACATCGTATTTCAATAATTAAAAGGCATCAGCTCTCTTAAAACAAATAGTAAGTGAATCATACACCATAATATTCAGGGTCAAGTTTGTTTGAAGCACAGACAATCTACACATAAGAAAATATACACCCTGCACTTAAGCAGCCATGGTCCAGCAGTTTTATTGCACTGCATACAGAGTTGATTTCAATCTACCAGGACTGCACGAGAGAGCAGACAGGTGTTCAGTTATTGGCTACAAGTTGTTATGAAGCACAGATCATTCTGTGTAACCTGCCACTAACCAAACAAAAACACAGTCATTCATAGAATACTCATGCTATATTACGGCACTGTCTCAGATAAGAAACCATACAGCCATCTGAAATCAACAACATGAAATAGCATAAAGCATGTCAGAAGAGGCATTAAATGGAATGGAATCCATGACACAGCTTGTTCCATGTTCCACACCTGCTGCAGCTTACCTCTACTACAGATGCAGTGTAGAACTGATATAAAGGTTCATCAGCAAACCGCCTTTCAACTACACCACTGTTCTCTGGGCTGCCCGCTGTCATTGGTGAGTCTCCTCCACTCACATCAGTCTGCTGGCTTCGTGCATCTGCATCACATCGGAAATGTGTTCTGATACGATTCAGAGGACAGATAAGATACTATCCCACACCTGCCAGTAACCATTCAATGCCAGCATCTGTACAGTCTTCAAATCCTTGTCCCCAACCACTGTACCTGGTACTGTGCAAGTGTGTTTTGGGCTTCATCAGCAATGACATTTTCAAAATTCCATTTAATGAAACTCCATTCTGAACATGATGTCAAAATTCAGATTTTTTTAGCCATTTCCAATTCACTGAATCATTAACTGCTCTATACTGCACGTGCGCGCGACCATCATTTGTATTGTTTATTGTTGCATAGTGCCCATTACAAACATCACAAGAAACGTCAGCAAGCTTCATATTGCAAGATACCAATACGATTAATTAACTTATAAATCCTACAGCAGACATACAAAGTGTACAAGTTCATAACTTTAAAAACCAGTGGTAACTATATGCACCATCTAGTCAGAAAATCTGCCATTTGCCTATGTAGTCTTTTGTGTGTTCTGCATAATGCCCAGAACAAAGAGTGATTACTTTCCATACAGCATTAAATGGTTGATCTTTCTAACAGACAGACACTATGTTCCCTGTGAGGTAGGAACGGAAGGCACAAAAAACTGGTCTGTTTCATGTCCATTTGTTCTACCCACAGTATCTAATCAGTATAATCCAGATATTTTTTTTATCACTTTCATAACAAACATACCATTACTGCACAGTTAACACAACAGGTTACTTCACATTCTTATTACTGGAGTTTTCTAATTTCTTGGAACCAAACAGGCATCTATCAATGAAAGTCGATACTGATGTGAGTGACAGCTTTACTGGTCCCCACTATTAACCCTTTAAAGCCTAGCAGTAATTTTACTGGTCCCCACTATTAACCCTTTAAAGCCTAGCAGTAACTTTACGCACCACCAAGTTGAACATTCAAAAATTCTACTTGGTGCTCACAGTGTATTTACGTATTTTGTGTGGATCTCGCAACACACAGCAACTTTTGCCTCATACAGCATTAACAAGTTGGTTTTGTATAACTCAGGTGGAGTGTTTACTGCGCGGTAAGCCCTGAGTCTGTATATAAAACAGACACATTTAGTCCTTAAAGCGTTAATCACACCACCGAGACCCTACTGGATTAAACAGTCAGATATTGAGCTTCACTGATAAAAACTATCAAGTATCTTCAATATCACAGTATGCCTAAATCCACATACTAGAGTATGGCATACTATAAAATAAAAGTATAAAATAAAATCCAAAACTGTCAGCTTATCTCCTGTCCCAGCAATTACAATACCTTGCTCAGACACAGAGCTATCATTTGGACTTGAAGTACTCATCTCCCAAAGTCCAACTTCAGCATACCATGAGTTTGATATGGGTCGGTCTTGCTTCCTTACATTTCTCTTTGGTGTATCTAAAGAAGTAAAGGACACAACTCTTTAGAACCATATCACTCTTATAAACACACAGTGTCTCTTTCATTGTTTCCTTGAGAGTGGCTGCTCAGTGCATAAAAAGCCTGCATGCCTGCCATGCAAAGGGAAATGATTAAAAAAGACAGCCTGTGGATATGCAATGAAAGTAAACACACATGCTACATGAACTGAGACACACTCAGATGCACAAACACATTTTTCAAAACACATACAGAAAGTCCGCACTATGAGACTGCATGAAAATGAGTTTGAAGTAGTGACTCTTAGCATTCTGTTTCTGGATTACACTGGAAGGTAATGGTTAAGATCACAATATCTCTGTGCACAACATGAAGGCATATGGGGAAAGCAGAAGTAAAGCGCCACTCATTCTTAACTTCGGCATGATGCGGAGATGAATAATCAGCCTTGTGTTCCAGCCTGCTTGGCTGCCTACCTATCAACCTACCTACCCAGCCATCCAGACCAGTTCCAACACAAACTGTACTGCTATGGCACCCTGCCATGAACAGCAAGTACAGTAAAATGTAAATACAGTTGAAATGGGCTATAACGTCATGAAAGGGGCAGAATATTTTGTGTTGTTATAAATGAGTGTTGTTATAACCGAGGAGTATAATGTTATGGTTAACACTGAGGAAACAATTAGTACCACAGAACATCTGACGCTATATGCCAGATGTCGTATAAACCGAAGTTGCTATATCTGGGTTCGACTGTACACGGCAACTGTTCCAACACCATTAGGCTATTTGGGAGTTGACGGCCCATTAACAGGATGTCACAATAAAAGCTGATGTCATGACCCCGAGTTTGGGAATCCCTTGTTTATACGAATGTACTTCCTTTCACTAATTCATAAACACACACATTGGTACCAGAATTGGTACCAGAACATGAGAACTGCTGACATACCTACAGTGCCTATATTCTGAACTTCTGCTGTTTGTTCGAACAGTCCACATTCAGCATACCATGATGTATTGCTTGAACTTCTCTTCTCCTTGCGCAGAGGTTTCTTTACATTATCTGCACACACAAAGCACTCCATTGACACACTTTCCGATGTATGTGACTGTACTTTGACATACTACCATGACACAGCAGAACCTCTGCATGAGCCAGTTCCATCTACTTCCATATTTCAGATAATGAATTAGGAAAAACTTCTCACCTTATATTCAAGTAAATACAGTACCTCTCAATGACCCACTTTATACTAACCCTCCCACTTGACACTTCTAATGGGGAAGTTTCCAAGTTGGTTCTTGCTCAGAATTCTTAAGCCTCTCTTTTCCTACCCATTCACAATGCATTCCCAGACCACCATAAATTCCTACCATAAATAATTTTTGTACCATTCAGGGGCTAAGTCTGACGAAACAATATGCATAAGGCACTTAGTTAAGTCACCTGAATGCGACAGCTTACACAACCATACTCTCAATCAGCCATGTCAAAGCAAAATCTATGTTCCTTCTCATAACAGGGACTAAGCAGGTCTCGAGAACACTGGTTTTTAACTCACCACCAGTGCGGCTGACTACCTGAGAGGTTCTAGTACACTTACTTACCATTAACGCTTTGAACCTTACAAGTGACAACTCCTTTCTTCTCACTCAAATTTATGTGATGTACCTGAATTATTTGGAGGCAGAGGAGGAGGGGAATTAGGACGGATACTGGCACTGTTTCTTCTCTCTGAAGATAACGTTGGTTTCTCCTTCTTGGTACTGGCAGCATTTGTGAGGGTTTTCTGCAACCCTTCTGAGCTTTTGTTTGCCTCTGTTCCAGTATCATACACGACAGTCTTGCTGCTGCCCAAACTTGAAGGACTAGTTGGCAGATCACCGTTTTCTGAGCAGATGTCAGTAGCATCAGTAGACATCCTATTACACATAAAACAGGACACAATGAGAGATATGAGGTTCATAAAACAGTGTTCCTAATTCTTATCATTAAAAAACCCACTGCTTCCACATACAAAGCACGTGTACATAAGGTATTCCCTCCTGCATGTTTTGGCGGTCGACTGCCATCATCAGGGAGTAACACCTAGAACTTAAGACACTTCAAAACCTAATGAAGCCATTGTTTATATACCTACATAGGTTAAAATGACACACAGTTTCAGCTTACTGTAAAATAAAATATATCAGAATGATAATATGTTCGATTTACAATTTGTTACAAGTTTTTCAGATGCCTTAAAAATAGTATGCTGTCTTGATTTACGATGTCTACATGACGATAAACACTTTAAATATTAGCAGGTATTCCACTCTCCTTCATATTACAGCATGTAGCAGAGCGTCACATATGCGTGTGGACTTTGACATGTTGAATTACGCTGCAACATATCGTAAATCAAGACTGTATAATACACGTTTGGGGCATCTGAAAAACCTGTAACAAATTTTAAATCAAACATATTATCATTCTGATATATTTTATTTTACAATAAACTATAACTACATTATGTCACTTTAACGTATATACTTACATAAACAATGGCTTCATTGGTTTTAACTATGTTAAGATCTAGGTGTTACTCCCTGATGATGGCCATCAACTGCTGAAACGTGTAGGAGGGAATACCATAGGTTAATATCTTACATGCTCTGTACGTGCAGGTAGTTGGTTTTTTAATAACAAGAAGTACAATATGTCGCACAGAATTATCAACATCAAAACAGAGTACTGCTGATGTTTCCAGTCTCCTTGGATATGATGCTGTATCACTCAGGGAGCAGCTGCGAACATCTCTAAGGATCCTCAGTGTCATCATCTTCAAAGTCAGACATTTCAAAGCAACCCTGAAGAAGGAGGCAATAAGACTCCTTCGAAACATTTCAGACTACTGACCCAACAACGTGGGCCACACCACACAAGACTGGAACAGTCTGCACATCACAGTCAGCTACAGCAACACTTTCAAGCAGCAAAAACAGTCGTGTGGACTACAACAGCACTCACCTATTTGTACTTCCCTCAACACTGCCTGTGTCAGCATCCAGTGCCTGTGTGAGGTAGAACGTGGCAGTTTCCTTCTTTGAGCCACCAGGCAGAGACGTGAGAGATGTCTGATCTGAGGCAGAAACACTTCGCTTGAATTTTCGTAATGACCAGTATTTGCGTCCAGATAGGTTCCCTGATGATACAGTCTTCTCTGAGATTCGTGGGGGGAGGACTGGTGGTGATGGAAGAGACGGAGGGGAAGGAGGGGACGGTCTCGGTGAGGTGGGCACCGGCGGACAAGCTGTGAAGAAAATGGATACAGGGGAAAAATTAATTTTGCCTCTTGATAATGTGTCACAGAAGACTTTAAATTTAATTTAACAATGCGTACCTACCTCTCTACTTGAAAAATAAATCAGATTACTATGTTTGGGCAGAAATTCCCCTTTGTTTAAGCTTGTGGTAAACCCACCATTACTATTCAAACAGAATGTGAGTTGAAAGTACAAACCTGACTTCATGCTGAATATTTTAATGTGTATTAGCAAGCATGCAGCCATCAAATTGAAAATGTGAACAGCAGCTGTGGATGCAAGGCACATACAGTTAGTGCTGAGGGGCAGAAACGGGAAGTCCCCAAAAAACATACTTGTGTATACAATCTGCACTATAATTATAAACTGCAGATTTCATGAGCAGGCACGCCATCAACCTGGCCTTTCAATTGCAGCTGGACTGCTGTCCAAACAGAAAACAGTACTAAGCCAATAGGTTAAAAGAACTACCAGCTGATGTACTAACAATGATTTTAAACCCCTACAAACAACTAAATAATACTGTTCAAATGCTGATCTCATAATGCACAGAAGCTGGAACTGGAATAACGAGTCTCATATCAGACGTTACATTACGTCAGTAAAGGTAAGATCACATTATAATATGATATGAAGGCACAGAAGGGCGAACAAATCCAGGGAAAGAGCCCGGTACCCACATCACAGTTGCAAAAAAATATTTATATACTACATCAGTTCTTCAGATACTCTACATTTCACAATGAAACAGAATTTAATTTTTTTAACTGCACTAGTACCTTTATGCTGAACACCTGTTTCACTGCTGTTTCGTTTAGTTCTGATCTTACGAAGACTCTTCCCCAGTTTCAGCATCTTTTTCCCTGCAGCCTCAGCAATCTTACTGATGCCATAGATGTTCTGCCCAGGTGGTGGTGCCGGCAGTCGACCATTAGCAACATCGCAGTCCGCCTCCAAATGAAAAAAACATACATTCCAGCACAGGCATCATTACAATAAAGTCAGCTATATAAAGATATGTCATTACACACCACTTATGGACCCTACGTTAAGTGGCACAAATGTGGTTCAACTCTTGCATGTTCATACTGGTGCCATGTCATTATTACTTGGCGAGGAAATTTAAAAGTTGGGGTGGTCTCCACAGCCATTTTGACCATACCCAGTTTTGCCAAATTCTGTCAACTGGTCCAAAACGTTAAGGAAACAGAACTCCAACAGCATGGTAATCTAATAAGCATACTCTTGTCTTTAGAACGAAAAGTATGATAAAGTTTGTCGCTGAAGTTTCTAATCCTAAATTGTCATAATTATGGCCTCAGCAGACCTGTCAATGTGTTAAATTGTTATGCTATAACAACAAGCTTAGGATTAACCTCAAACTTAATCATCTTTAAATAATACAATCTTATTAAAAATGTCTATCCACATGTGCTGTCAAGCATGTCCTGCTACAGACATCTAAAAACAAAACTGCTATGGTACCACAAGAAGATTGATGGCATCAAAACATCTGAATGGAACAAAATATTTACCATGCCAAGTGTTCGTACATACCACGTGGCACAGGACTGCGTATTTCCGGTAGCAGTTACATATGCAAACGACTACTTTATCTTCTGATTCATGTTTTACTCAAGTGAAGGAATCATTAAGATGTTGTGAATACATTTTTGTGCGCTAACCTTTCCAGCAACATATCCAACAGATCACAAACACACAGTGCATCTGATAGAAGTAACACGATGCCTTGTTGCACAGACGGCAGTACCTGGGTCTGAATGCCGCGAAACTTCCACGCAATTATGTCACATACTCTAAGCCTACACACAAGCACTCCTCTTCCTCCTCCTTCTCCCCCTCCTCCTCCTCCTCATCATCGTTATTCATTCAGATTTCCCCTCACTAGCCTTTCCAACACCAACACATATTTTTCTCATTTATAAAACCGACATATGCACATGCAATACATCTAAAAATAAAGTTATTAGTTTAGTAAACTAATAACTTCATCATTATATATATGTTAGTTAGTTTTATAAATGAGACCTTTCCACAATGCACAGAATTAATAACGTAAAAACCAACACACATTTCAGTGACGTCTGCTCACACTCTGATGACCTCTTAGTCATCATAAAATTGGACAACTGGGTAGCACATAATCTGTTTTAACAAAACAACTATGTGAAACACCCACACACACATTTTACAAAACAAATATAAAACTTAAGAAGCTGTCATGCTTTCCCCTGTACCTGATGCAAAGGTTTGATGTATGTCTCATCAGACACATCAGACTCGAATGAGTCAAAGTCATCACAAGGTAATGGCTCATTTTTAACATCACCAACAACTTCATACAGCATCTCATAATGGTGATCTCCATCTGAATCCGAACTATGATCTCCTGCAAGAATATACACACAACAATCAGTATTATTAATAACACACATTCTTATCACAACAATTAAATAACAGACAAAACAAATTTCTAGTATTTTGCCAGTATCTGTCTCTCTCTTTAAATTCAAAATTCTTACTACCAGGTATGCTCAGTAGTTAAGGTTCCCTAGCCTGTAACTCTGTTAACCTTTTAAAGCCTAGCGGTAACTTTACATACCACCAGGTTTAACACTAAAAAATTCGACGTGGTGCCCACATTGCGATTATGTGTTTTGTGTGGATCTCAGAACAAGCGGCAACTTTTGCCTTATAAAACATTAAGAGACTGGTTTTCATAACCGAGGTGGAGAGCGTTTACAGCGCGGTACGCACTGAGTCCTTACATAAAACAGATACGCTTCGTCTTTACAGGGTTAATCAACTACTTTATTGTAGTAGCACATGTAGTAGCGGTAACAGATGGCACAAGAATCAGAAATGAGCTACTCATGAGATAAGTTGATGTGCAGCTGCAATGACACTGAACTTGGTCAGCAAGACAGTTTGTAGTGTGAGTCAGTTTTTACTGGCAAAACGTGTTTCCCTCAATGAACCTCACTACCACCTGATACAGGTGAGTAGTGACAACGAAATCAGAGTGCAGCATGTCAGGAAATAGTGCACAGAGTTCCGAGATGGTAGAGCGGGCATCAAAGGCGATGGCTGCTTCCTGGCAACTTCTGGGCCATCCACCTTACAGTCCTGACCTTGCACCATCAGACTACCATTTATGGGGACAATGAGGAAACCGTGGGGTCATGAATTTCACAATAATGTCTACCATAACGGAATATTTAAACTCATGCCAAGAAGGAACACGTGCATCAATATGATTGGGAATTCGTGATTTCAGTCTTCCACCATGATGCTGATGACATCTGCGCTCTTCTGGGGTATAACACAGGTAAAGGATGACCACTTGACGCTGTGTTATACCCCAGAGGAGCGCAGATCTCACGTGATTGGGAATTACATTTCCAAATTCAGGATACCTGAGTGGGGGCAGCATTTTACAGACAAGCAGAACTGTATTATTTTTCTTAACACAGTTGATGCAGTTACACATTTTGGCTAACTATATGCCACCTTCAAGCTATAAGTAATTAGAAAGCAGTATACAACATGTATAAAAATACATACAATTATACATGTTATATGTTACTTTTTAATTATTTTCACTGCGAATATGGTGAATAGTTAGCCAACCAACATGTAGCTGCATCAACTGTGCTGATAAAATAGTTGTGTTGTCTGAAAGCTGTTGCCATATTGATACCAAGCACAATGGGCCCAACAGTACAAAGATAACACTTCAGTGGAACAAATGGGCAACATTTAACGTTGTAATGATGTCTCATCTGGCTTTTATGATCTAGGAAACCTTATTTACTGAACACACTTCTTACGTACGTATCACATCTGGCTTGTTCCTAAACTAACCTTCCTTTTCCAAGAAAAAGGTCATCTCCTGGCTTTCATGAGCATCTCCAATGTACAGAATTGATCGTAAAGAGACCAAACCTGCTGAACCACTGCAACAATGATGAGGGGTGCCTGGAAGCTTGTGGGCAGGGGGATCAGGGGCTCCCAAATATAATACAGAAGAAGAGGACACGAAGACTGTAATGAATCAGCGATCATGAACACCAACACAAACAACAACCAAAAAGTCATTTAGTATAGTAATGGTACCGGGTAGCCGGTGTTCAGTTTTATAAGGTCAAACTAAAACAGGAACACAGAGACTGCACGTACACAAGCAAAAACAAGACACAAGGTTCTCACAGCCGTGCTCATGCAGATCTTAGGCTTCTGGGATATGACACTCCATAGATTTGTATGAAGTTACCAACAATCCACAGGCGCCTGCTGCCTTCATCTTTGGTAAGCCAAAGAGGCAGTAAGCTCATTTTAAACGTCAGCAACTACATACCTATCTACATGCAGTCATAGCCCAGAAGACTTGAATCCTCACAAAGAAACAAAGTTTTAAGAAAGAAAATGATACTTTGTTTCGTTTTTTATTACCCTTAATTAGCAAATCCTCTAGCATTGCAAATGGCAGTGCTCTGCCAACAGCAGGGAAAATTCCACTACATTGTCTTCATGAAAACTGTAGATTTCACCCTTCATTTGTTTTCTCTGTACAAGTCTACACCTTAATGAACTTTGGCGCCTTCAAAATTAATCATACTTCAGAATACTAATACGATAAAAAACGTACGATAAAGCGCTCATGTACAGTGCACTGTTACGTTACTGCAAAATATGTTGCAGCAATTAAATAATAAACTTGTACAACCACACAAAATACCTGTTTCTTAATATATATTATTACGCTGCAAAAGGAATCTCAGATAAATCACAATACAATACGCAATGACAAACAAACCTTGGTCTGCACAGTGTGGTCTGGGGCGACGATAATATGACTCAACAGAAGCTCGAGAGACATTCATATAAGTATGTCTGCTACGAAAACTACCAGTCATTTCTACATTTTCTTCTTAACTAATCTTGTTGTGTAACAAGCAACCTAATATTTCACGCAATTAGCCGCAGAAATTTTAACCACAGCCCATGGCCGAAGAGTTATGTAACGTTATGTACCAACCGCAGGCGTTTATCGGCATAGTCTTCAACTTAAAAATGTTCCAAAACCTACGGAATGCACATGTAATACGGACGCGCCTCTTCTTCTCAAGGCTACATTACTTTCAGAGCATGACAATGAGTGATACCATTAGCACAACCCACCCAACAATGCCCACGCCGCCTTCTAAGACATTCATTCACCATTAAACACAACACCACTAACATAATCATATTTACTCAACACACATTCATCTATTCATTTGAACACAAAATTAGCAGCGGTATCTCTTGATGTACCAACAGCTGACACAGGCAAAACTGCTCGTTACAACTTTCACGCACTCTCCTCATTCGGTCACAGCGACTTATTGAGGCCACCTGTTGGGTTGCCATGACGACATGATACTGTTCGAGATACTCGTTCGCAATCGACTGCAGCGTATCCGACTCCGGGGCACGGCAAAACATGGCGCCAAAACTTAAAAACTGAATTCGCTCAAACACTGATACGCCGGTGCGTTATTGCATTTACAGTGGCTTATTTAATGACGCTGTCAGTATTTCATGGCTGTAGCGCGTCGACGGTAGCAATACTAGAGAGGAGGGCAATCTACACATAAAGGTACTTCGACGGTAGGTTGGTAAGTAGCGATAGTAGCTCCTTCATGACTAGTTGGATCAAGCGATAAATACTGTGACTTGTATTGAAGTTGTGCCCGTTCTAAACTCTACCAGGCACCAAATATCCTGAGGTTTCTCACGGCTTTCCTCAGTTTCTCCAAACGAATGCCAACACAGTGCCTTAAATTAGGCCACTACCACTTCCTTCTCGATCCTTTCCAGTCCATTAACTGTGCCTTCATAGTGTCAGTTACAGAGAGCGTCGTTAAATAAACAACAATGTATAAATAAAACTAAATAAGGGCGTATAGAGGAAGATCTGATTTCTGTCAGAAAATTGCTCTTAGGTGAAGTTGGTAACTTCTTGTACAGTAAAACTGGACAGTTTGGGTACACGGACAGTAATTGATAAAATAGGTTTCACCAGATACGTAACGATATGTTACACTTCCGCAGAGCAGCCTGATCTCACCGGAGAACTGCCGTCAGTTATAAGCCATAATAAGCTGTATGTGTGGTCGTACAAACACAGCGGCTCTTCTGCGGTGGGTCGGACTAAACTGGTTTCATTCGTAATGCAAAGTTCCGTAATATAATTTCTTATTTACATGGCAGAGCATCAGCATTTAACGCTCTAAAGCCCGGTGGTTACTTTACGTACCGCCAGGTTTAACATTCACAAATTCTACGTTCTGCCCACACAGTGTGTTTATGTGTTTTGTGTGGATCTCAGAACAAACAGCGATTATTTCCCTATACAGCATTAACTGACTGGTTTTTATAACCGAGACGGAGTGTGTTTACTGCGCGGTACGGACTGAATCTAATGTACACACCTAAAGCCCAGTGGTTACTGTATGTACCGCCCGGTTTAACATTCACAAATTCTACGTTCCGCCCACACAGTGTGTTTATGTGTTTTGTGTGGATCTCAGAACAAACAGCGATTATTTCCCTATACAGCATTAACTGACTGGTTTTTATAACCGAGACGGAGTGTGTTTACTGCGCGGTACGAGTTCAGTATTTTACACATAATTCAGGTTGATCTTAGTCTTTACACTTCTTCACTTCAAAACGTTTTACCTTGCTACCTCTCTTTACTAGAAAGACGAGGGCGTATCTCCTGGAAAGCCTCAGAGCAGCAAATTTTCCGACGCCTCCCCCTTACAATAAGAAGTGCAGTGCCTCTCATTGCACTCCCCTCCTGTCTTCTCTCTCTGAGTCTTTAACCCTTTAAAGACGAAGCGTATCTGTTTTATATAAGGACTCAGTGCGTACCGCGCTGTAAACACTCTCCACTTCGGTTATAAAAACCAGTCTCTTAATGTTTTATAAGGTAAAAGTTGCTGTTTGTGCTGAGATCCGTACAAAACACATAAACGCAATGTGGGCACCACGTAGAATTTTTTAATGTTAAACTTGGTCGTATGTAAAGTTACCGCTAGGCTTTAAAAGGTTAAAATCACCGCAAAGGCCCAGGTTCGATCCACGGTCAGTCCACGTGAGATTTGTGGTGGACAATATGGCATGGGGACAGATTTTTCTCCCAGTACTTCTGCTTTCCCCTTTCAGCACCATTCCACCATTGCCCCATATTCATCTTCATCTATAGGCTCCTCTTACCAGAAGGGCAAATGGGCGAAGACCTTCCAAAAAGCAATTGTCTTTCGGAAACCTGGCAGCATTGGCTAGAAGAGTATTTGTAGTTTTGTTCGCCTTTAGGGGGTTACAACGGTTTCACCAGTCATGCAGCACCAAATTTCTGCGACAAGCAGACGAAACAAAATAGACACACGCATCTGAGGCACGCAAAATGGCGGCTGAAATCAGGACGATAAAGCCCTGGCGTCACTGTTCAGCTATTACAGTTATTATCCATTTCATACGTTTCGCGTTCCTAACCCGCGGCAGCTAACACAATTCACGTGCAGGGACTCCAGCGGAATGTTGGCACGCACTGTCGTGACGTACACGTCAGTGAAATGCATATGTAAACGTGCCAGTAAAAACCGAGTCTTTCTTAAAAAATTATTGACGTCTTATATATGACGCCGTGTAGTCTGATATTTAGTTATAGACGTTTCGGAAGAAACTGTTGCCTTTAATTTTCAGGAACAAGAGTAGAAACGGAATATTCTATCGGAAAATGGAAGCAAGAGGTTGCTCCGAAACGTCGGGAAATAGCTACAAGGCTACCTGATCACATCTTCACAGTCACCGCTGCATGCTCATATCTCAAGTCCCCCTTACTGTCTTTCCGGTAGACAGGCAGACAGCTTTGAATGCTGGGGCAAAGGATTGCGGAAAAACACTTACGCACAAAAATTGTCTGATGTGTCTTGGGCACAGACTGCCATTTGTCGCTACTCACGCAGTGTGGCACGCATGCGCAAACCTACAGCCACGACCACAACCGCAACCACAACCACCAGCAGCAGCAGCAACGCGAGACAATACGGATGCAAAATATGTCCAACCAACGTACTGTATCCTGTCTTTACATTACAACATTTACAACGTTTCTATATTAGTCCGACATGTTTCAATCCCGTAGTACCATCCTCAGGAACTCATTCAAAATTAAAAATTTTAATTTTTAAATAAAATTAAAATTTTAATTAATTACTATTCCTCTTTTAATTAAAATTAAAATTTTAATTAAAATTAAAATCTTAATTTTTAATTCTGAATGAGTCCCTGAGGATGATCCTACGGTATCGAAACATGTCGGATTAATATATAAAAACTGTTAACTGTTGCAATGGGAAGACATGCGAATGCAGTGCGCTGGTTGGACATGTTCCGCATCTGACTAACAAGAAAGCACGGTATGAGCAATACAGAAACACAACACGGACTTCAGCCAGCAATTGTTACAAAACTTGCCGCAATGTAATGCACATATCCCACCGTAATATCTTGCAAAACGACACGGTGACAGAGATACAACGGGGACCTTGCTGAGACCCATCGCGATATGCGTGTACTAGCATAATACGATGATACCAGCTCGCCGACGGCTATAGCACTGCAGAAAAAAGAAGCGAGATCATCCATAAATTCCCTTTTAAATTTGAAGGATTTTATAGACAAATTTAATTTTAACATTCAACAATTTTACTGCACTCCATGATAAAACTCTGGGATTCCCCCGTTTTGTTGTATTTTAAAATACGTGTTGCAGTACGTGTCTCTGTATTCCATTTGTAACGTCGCAAGAACTGCCTAAAGATGGCAGCACTAGGGGCCGAAACATGTCGCAGTAGAACACACATACATCAAAATCAAGGGTAATTGCTGTGCTGACTATAGAATTGATTGCACCTACATTATATACAAAGAAAAAAGTCTGATGATGCACTAAAAGATACAATTTCGTTTCATTATACCATGGATACGGATATGTAAGGACCAGATCACGTACTCTGCACGTTCACGTCAGCTTTTAACTTCGGTCTGGGCAGTCGGCCAGTGCTAAACATGTAATTGTTTTATTTTCATATGCAAAGCCACACACCAAATTACACAATGAAGAATTCATGCTTACAGAAAGGTGGGTAAATCCGTTGGCATCACGTACAATCTTTGATAAATAAGCAGCCCCCCCCCCCCCCAAGATGTTTTATGCGCCTTTCGCTTCCTGCTCGTGTGCGAATTTTCCAACTAAAAACAACCTACATTTACTATCCTCAATTCGGTCAGACCTTAGCACGGCTAACGTAACAACACGCTGCCTGCGAAACTTTATTAATGGCAGTCAGAGAATGTGATACATTTCTTCCTTTCAAGGTCATGCTTTAAGGGTTTCCTAATTTCCTGAACCGTGCAATACGTGGCCCAGTTAACACTTGACACAACTTTAATTGCAAACACAACATCATTACAAAACCTTTATTAAGGACAAAGCAATTTAAGACGCGTTAAACAGAGTCCGGTGCCGAAAAACAGGTATCTGTCTATTTTCACCATATCGTATTTCTTAAAACAATCCGCTTAATGACAAAATATCTGAACGTACAAAACGGCAAAAATAAGCGCAAGACCATGTATCTTATTAGCAATGATTCAAACAGAGCCGGCCTTAGGCCGACTGGACAAATTTGACGCGGGCGGGCCCCGCGCTCATGGGGGATTTTCGCATTAGTAATTTTTAAAAATAATAAAAAATGGACCATTTCATTTTTCATCCTAACTTAAGATAATACATAAAGAGGCCAGTTCTTTTTTGTTCTGCACAATAAAATTTGGGGGCCCGCCACAAGGACTGCAATCGGGCCCCTAGTTTGCTACGGTCTGCACTAGTTTCAAATCAGGGGTACTCAAATTCCGGGCGCCAATTCGCCAAGGAGACAAAATTTTCTACTGTGATGTCTGATGTTTGTGGGTCCTCATATGGAACTCACTTCACGTCACCCTTCTGGAATTTCGAGGTGGCTCGTAAATTTTTGGAAAATCTGTGCAACCGTTTTAAATTTTGGAAACGGAGAATGGATGGCAGATTTGAAGCAGAATATGGCTCTTTGTACTGCAATAATAATTTTTATATTTATTTTTAATTAGGAACCTGGAAGGGAGGAGTAAAGACTGAGGGTGTTCGAGAATAGGGAAGATTTTTGGCCTAAGAGGGACGAGGCGACAGGGGAGTGCAGAAGACTACATAACGAGGAACTTAATGACCTGTACTCATCATCAAATATTATTCGGGTAATCAAATCGAGAAGAATGAGATGTGCGGGGCATGTAGCACGTATGGGGGAAAAGAGAGGTGCATACAGGATTTTGGTGTGGAGACCTGAGGGAAGGCGACCACTTGGGAGACCCAGGCATAGACGGCATGATAATATTAAAATGGATCTTGAAGCAGTGGGATGGGGGAATGGACTGGATTGGGCTGGCTCAGGATAGGGACAGGTGGCGGGCTCTTGTGAATGCGGTAATGAACCTCCGGGTTCCATAAAATGAGGGGAATTTCTTGATTAGCTGAGAAACTGTTAGCTTATCAAGAAGGCCTCTGCTCCATGGAGTTAATTAGTCATCACAACGTTAAATGGGGCTCATTTACACCGTATTCGACTTAAGTATCTTTATATTTCAGCATAATTCCGGAGCACAATGATGCACTTGTCCCATTTTAGCACGAGTTCAAAAATTCCGTCGCAGAATAAACAGAGATCTTGCATTCCCAACCATTCAGGAAGAAATATTTCCACATCCTCATTATTATAGAATCAGCGACTTCGCAAGTGTTGCTGCAACCGCCCAGACTGAAGCCAGTCTTCTTGTGTTTGAGGAGTTGAACGCTGCACCCACGTGCCACATCGCCCGTCAAAAGAAGGATCTCTAATGCGACGTAATTTTCAGACACGTGTCAAGACGTGAAAATACGCCAAAGTGTTGGGAGATTATGCTGAAAAGCAACCAAATGCTCCAGTGGCATAAACGAGCTCGTAACAAGCTCCCATTTAACGTTTATGACCTGAGGTACGGCGCACACATGAGCGGCATCACGTCGCCGTGGCGCCTAAATTTTGTGAGTCCACACGTGAAACTAGCCTCATGTCACCCTTCCGGTGCCTAAAAATTTGAGATGGCTTCATATTTCAAAAATTTGTGCACCCCTAACCTAAGGAGGGGGCCGCGGTGGCGCAGTTGGTTAAGGCACTGCACTACAAGCCGGAAGGTCGCGGGTTCGATTTCCGATGGTGTCATTGGAATTTTTCATTGGTATAATCTTTTCGGCCGCACTGTGGCGCTGGGGTCGACTCAGCCACTAACAGAAATGAGCACCAGGAATATTTCCTGGGGGGTAAAGGCGGCCGGTGCGTTGGGCTGACAACCTTACCACCTTCATGTGCCGACTGTCTAGAAATCTGGGAGCCTCAACCTCCTGGAACCCTCAGGGCCTGTCCAGGCCTGTACGGGGATTGCTTTTTAACCTAAGGAGCCATGTTTGGTAAAAATCCATCATTCTTGAGAAATATTTCTACATGGAGGAAATTTCCAGTCCACATATGTTGTCAGAACCAACTGGCATACAGTTCCAATCACAATGCACCGAACTCCACAGAACTGCCGACATGTTTCGATGTGAATTCACGCCATCTTCAGGGGAACAAATAGAACACTTAAGACACTTAAGATATCACTAGCCTGGTTGTCTAAAAGTTCGTTAAGCATCCAACAGGCTAGTGCTACTGTCAGTGTTTTAAGTGTTATATTTATTCCCCTGAAGATGGTGTGAATTCACATCGAAAAATATCGGCAGTTCTGTAAAGCTTGGCGCACTGTGATTGGAACTGAGTCCGGGTTGGTTATGATACTATATATGAAAACACACGCACACGGTATGGACAGTTTTACAATTTCCAGTGTTTAGCAGAAAAGGGAGCAACAAGAAAAAAAGCAGTATTTTTCTGCACTGTACTATTTATCAAACAATATTTATATGATAAATTCATACAGGGTGGGAATGTGCAGAGCCGCCAGCAATACAGTGCTTAACAGAGATCTGAGGTGCACAGAGACTTTCAGTGTGGAAACTAAAGGGAACGGACCGGTTGGGACAAATTTGTGTGCATGAAAGACAGTGTTACTGTAGTAAAGCATGAATGTGGATGGCATTATTCTGGTTCAACGTCTGGCACCGGGCGGAGGGGGGGGGGGGGGGCGCAAAATTTCAATGACTTGGGTTCCACAAGAGACGAGAAACTTTTGAGCATCTGGGCGACTACCAGCTTCTCAAACCGGGTTCTGGTCCATGTAATTAACTGAGAGAAGACAGCAAGGTGATGTGAGATGGGAAAACGGAAGGCTGTAGAAACAGCTTAGCAGTCTCTCGAAGTACAAAGTCTGGGGACGCTGAGCTCATGAAAACGACGGTTACGTCAACTGGCATTGGCAACATTTAAAGGTTAATACAATATAATGAAACACGGGGCCATTATTTTATCTGACAACTGTCATTTTCCTCTCCATGTCGGCTTCTTGGGCACGTTACGGCAGCACACTCAT
This sequence comes from Coptotermes formosanus, assembly GCA_013340265.1. Lineage (NCBI taxonomy): Eukaryota > Metazoa > Arthropoda > Insecta > Blattodea > Rhinotermitidae > Coptotermes > Coptotermes formosanus. The sequence continues at coordinate 26,387 of BLKM01000158.1, read as the reverse complement.
TCCACCGCCCAGACGCGAGGAGGAATTGTGGCGGGAAATGACCAACGAAAATCGCCAGATAAAATAATGACCCTGTATTAAGAACATATCAACTTACCATTGGCGAGGCTTCCTGCTGCTTTCCGGGCAGGTTTCGACCACTGCTTCCTCACTTTTCGTGACCGCCTGGGACTCTTCCGGCTTCTAGGTCGTCCCTGATACCTAGATGAAAGAAAATGGTACATCAACTGCTACGTAAACAGACGAGCACTGGCATCTCCGCGGCTGTGACTGCAAAAACCACATTCGCACATTGTCTCGAATTCTGACATTGGCCTAGGCTCGCTAAAGTTACTTGCGTCTACAGCTGGAAACTTTGTGAAATTAATCCTACTATACTCTTATGAAAAAGCCATGTACCGACGCGTCACAGCGTATGTCTGGATTAGCCTCAAAGCCCAAAGGCATCCAGAAGGTGAATTCACCAACATGAGTCCCTATTACGCCCGTTGATGTGTAAACAATTTGATTTCCAAGAACTGGGTAAGCGGCGAAGCTTACCCAGGCAGAACCCCGAAGTAAATACACACAGGGTAGCAAGTTCTGTTGTCGACTCACTAGAACATCTCTGACACTGGCAGTCGTGGTACAGGAGAAGTGAGACTGTTTATGGCCAGCAAATGTTGAAGCCAGGGAAACTCTGAAGCAACTTTATTTCTGATATTTGTTCAACGACAAACATTTGAAAGCGACAGAATTCTCTGCCGCGCGTCGTTTATCATGCGGCTAGTCGCCGGCGTCTCCACGCGGAGGTTTGGGTTCAACCCCAGAGCAGTCACGTGGGATTTGTTTGTGGCAAACAGAAGCAGACACGTTCTTCTCCGAGCAGACAGTGTCTCCAGTGTCCGGTTAATGCCGCCAGTGCTACACAGAATTCATCTATCGCCCATGCTACATAACCTTACGAAATGACACACTTCTGTAGATCATTTCCGTGGAAATGGAAAAAACAAAACTTACTGTGTCTGCTGGGGTAACACAGGCCTACATCTTAACCCTCTAAAGCCCAGTGGTTACTGTATGTACCGCCAGGTTTAACATTCACAAATTCTACGTTCTGCCCACACAGTGTGTTTATGTGTTTTGTGTGGATCTCAGAACAAAGAGCGATTATTTCCCTATACAGCATTAACTGACTGGTTTTTATAACCGAGAGGGAGTGTTTTCTGCGCGGTACGGACTGAATCTATATGTACACGCCTAAAGCCCAGTGGTTACTGTACGTACCGCCAGGTTTAACATTCACAAATTCTACGTTCTGCCCACACAGTGTGTTTATGTGTTTTGTGTGGATCTCAGAACAAACAGCGATTATTTCCCTATACAGCATTAACTGACTGGTTTTTATAACCGAGACGGAGTGTGTTTACTGCGCGGTACGGACTGGATATTTATATATCGCTCGTGAAACAGCAGTTTGTCTTACCCCACCGACACACAGTTGTCCTGGAGACAGAAAACACTTGACCGATCCTTAACAGACCAACACCTAAGCATGTTATGTTTGTACGGAAATGTACGGTGCAGCAGTTTGTGTGTGGGCACAACATTTTGACAGAAGGTGTGTTTGTAACCCAACTGTCTGGTGAGGCGGACAGAACCAACGGTCCGTATCAGAACACACCAATATGACGAAGTATCAAACATCCAGGCTTACGCGTAAGAAGGAATAAAAAACGTGTCTGACGCCAGCGACGCAGGAAGTGCTAACTTCCGCAGTACTAACACACAAGATGGCGGTGTTCACATGCAGTACTGTTCCAGCTGTAATTGCATACTTACACCGCTACGGCGTCTTCGCCGCCTTCGCCATCAGAATCGGTCATTTCAACGTCCACCCACTCGTCGCTGGTCTCGCTTCTCGGCTGTCCAGACCCCATACGTGTCAGCTGATACGAAAGCACCTCGTGCGGGCCGTCGTCTGCCGAAACTACCGAGAAAGAAAAGTATCATTACCACAGTGACTTGCGTCGTTTTATCGTATGATCCTCCCGATACACTGCCCTGCTGTCATGACATCCAACACACAAGCCCTCAGTGATTCCTCCCGGTTTCAGCCACATCCATCAGCTCATATCTGGAGGTTCCCATGCGGATTGTCAACAAAAACTTGCGATGCTGGTCGAAGTACGAGGCGATGTGGTGGGTGGTCACCGTCGCTTTACCCCCGGGTATAGGCGTAACTTGGGGGGGGTCACGGGGGGCAAATGGCCCCCCAAAATTTTTTCATCCTAGGAATAGTCTTCTTGGCTACTGAATTGAATAACGGCAAATAAAAAGTAGACATAAAAAATAAAATGAAAAAATTGCGTTTTATGGGACCAATTTTCCTCCCTTTCAAATTCGACTCGTTTGTAAAATAAAGTTCTTATTAGCAACGGTCAATTCCCCCCCCTCCCCCGACGCAAATGTTATTAGCCAAATCACGATTATGTCCCCGGGAAAGAGACCCCAGTAACCATCGTACCGGAAGCTGGGTGGGCCCCAGAACCGGTCTGGAAGAGTGCGGAAAATCGCTCCCCCACCGGGATTCAATCTCCGGACCGGCCAGCCCGTGGCGATTCGCCATACCGACTGAGTTATCCCGGTAAAGCTACAGTTATGAATCACGCGATCTTGCAATTTTTGGTTGCGAGAGACCAAAATTAATAAACGCGAAAAATGTTCTGTTCGCGAAATAAAGGCGAATTAGTATATTCATCTAGGGCCAGGGGCGGAGCTCGGAATTGTTACAGATAAACTGCAACAAAACAAGTGCAGTGTAAAAAAGAATGTAAAGAAGAAAAATCAGCAAAGTTAATAGGTCAAGGGAAAAGAAAGTAAGTTTGAATGAAAAAAGTGAAAATGATTAACGGAACGTCTGGAGTTCAGACGCGGACCTGCAAGGTCGACAGCGCGTTTCTACAGGTGACGAAACCTGATTAGGAGAAAAACCGGAGTGAAACCCAACACAAATTTCTCCATGACCTTCCACCTCGGTAATAACGACTAACTAAATATTTGGTTCGTACAAAATGTTGATATTAACACCCGAAAGTAAGTCTTGTAGTGGGCACAAAAATAATCATACACATGAACGGTTGAATGACTTACTGGTACTGACGAACCCCCCGCCCCAAAAGTGTCGCAATTCGGTGCCCCCTAAAGGGCACAACCCCGGCAACATTTGAAGTTTGAATAATTACAATGCAGGAACACACGTAAACCCCAAAATTTAATCAAGTCAACGTAAAAATTCATTACAAAAACACTGCTTATCCTATCCACAATAACTATGAATCTGAGACTGGGAAAAGCCTGCAGGAAAGAACATGTGGTGCTGAGCGGATTTGCACTGTGACAGACGGAGAGATTTCGTAAAACATTAAAACATTAATTACGTAAATATTAGCCGATCCCTGTTGCCGCGCGGTCTAAGGCGTAGGTCTGCGGCCGAGCGCTTGTTGGGATCGTGGATTCGAATCCCACCGGGGACATAGATGTTTGTCTTGTACAGGGTTTGTGTCGTCAGATAGAGGTCTCTGCGACGGGCCGATCCCTCGTCCAGAGGAGTCCTACCGACTGTGGTGTGTGTCTGAGTGTGATCAAGTGAAAATAAACAACCTCGACACCTACTGTGAACAGGTAGGCAGAAGAGGGAAGGACTACGAAACGAAACATAAATATCAAAAATATAACTACAATAAAAATATATAAATATTAAAAATACTATACTGTATTTCCCTCCTAACTGATAATAGGAAAACAAAAATTATCTCGCGGACTCCCGGTGGCCCGTGGACCACGCATTAATAATCACTGCCCCATATTCAGTTTGCTCACAACATAGTAGCTGGCTGGTCAGAACAGTTACTAACCAACCATCTCGTTCCCTAAAGGAAAGAAAATTCTCAGATGAGTAACTAACGTTTTGAGATTGGTTAGAGGCCAAACTGTAAGGCAGTGGTACGGTCAGCACTGCCTGCCATAAAGAAGTATCATTTTTCAGCATGTGTTTTCTTTCTGAACGCAGACAGACCTGCCACTCTTACATTTCGATTGATGACGCCTCGAGGCCACACTCTCAAGGTCCAGAGGAGTGGCTGAGCAACATAACGCACCGTACGCAGTGACACGCACAGCAATGCCAACAGCAGTGCGACTTTCTCCCTCCGTTCCCGTGCCGCAAACACGGACCTAAGTGTTGTGCCTGTCAGACATTTCTAAAATAGCACACTAGTCGTGATCATTAACCTTTAAAGACTGAGAAAACTGAAAGCATTTCTCTGTTCAATGCTTCCCGATTTCCGAAACAGCATGGCTTTTTGGGCGGTCCCAGGCTTCACCCGCTTGTCCTTATCGTAGGAGACGTACACGAAGAACAGTACGGGGCATTTGTAGAATAATACTCACAGGGGAAACGGGAGTACTGGGAGAAAAACATTATACAGCGTCGGTGGTAGGTGGATGAATGAGTATGGAGCAATGGTGGAATGATACTCACAGGGGAAACTGGAGTACTGGGAGAAAAACATTATACAGCGTCGGTGGTAGATGAATGAATGAGTATGGAGCAATGGTGGAATGATACTGACAGAGGAAACTGGAGTACTGGGAGAAAAACATTATACAGCGTCGGTGGTAGGTGAATGAATGAGTATGGAGCAATGGTGGAATGATACTGACAGGGGAAACTGAAGTACTGGGAGAAAAACATTATACAGCGTCGGTGGTAGATGAATGAATGAGTATGGAGCAATGGTGGAATGATACTGACAGGGGAAACTGAAGTACTGGGAGAAAAACATTATACAGCGTCGGTGGTAGATGAATAAATGAGTATGGAGCAATGGTGGAATGATACTGACAGGGGGAACTCAATTACTGGGAGAAAAACATTATACAGCGTCGGTGGTAGATGGATGAATGAGTGTGGAGCAATGGTGGAATGATACTGACAGGGGAAACTGGAGTACTGGGAGAAAAACATTATACAGCGTCCGTGGTAGATGGATGAATGAGTGTGGAGTAATGTTGGAATGATACTGACAGGGGAAACTGAAGTACTGGGAGAAAAACATTATACAGCGTCGGTGGTAGATGAATGAATGAGTATGGAGCAATGGTGGAATGATACTGACAGGGGAAACTGGAGTACTGGGAGAAAAACATTATACAGCGTCGGTGGTAGGTGGATGAATGAGTACGAAGCATTGGTGGAATGATACTGACAGGGGAAACTAAAGTACTGGGAGAAAAACATTATACAGCGTCGGTGGTAGATGAATGACTGAGTATGGAGCATTGGTGGAATGATACTGACAGGGGAAATCCGACGTAATCGGTATAAAGTCTAGCATTAATTAACCGTAACTTTATATAAGGATTCAGTCCGTACCGCGCAGTAAACACACCGTCTCGGTTATAAAAACCAGTCAGTTAATGCTGTATAGGGAAATAATCGCTGTTTGTTCTGAGATCCACACAAAACACATAAACACACTGTGTGGGCAGAACGTGGAATTATATTTAAAGATCCAGTCCGTACCGCGCAGTAAACACACTTCGTCTCGGTTATAAAAACCAGTCAGTTAATGCTGTGTAGGGAAATAATCGCTGTTTGTTCTGAGACCCACACAAAACACATAAACACACTGTGTGGGCAGAACAGTGGTTAAGATGGAAATGGACTGCAACAATGAACTTAATAAAAACACACCCTATAAACATTTCTATTAACAACTTAATACTACTACAAAATGTAATGACCTTGCCAAAATACCATTTTCTCTTGAAACAGCACACGCCATTCGTCACTGATATACTGCTTGTACTCATGTCTGACTTATTCGCCTAAGTCAGCGCCTGCCCGCGCGGTGCGCTGCAGTGCAGTCACACGATTTACAATATGACGTCACTGAACCGGAGTCAGTTTTGGGGCGCCTGCGCACAGTCGCGAAACGCACCTGTCAGCTTCGTCACGTCCGTCCGTCCGTCTGACCGCATGCATCAGCGCGGCTCCCACTGGATGGATTTACGTGCAATTTGATATTTGTGACTCTTACGGGGCTCGAGAAATTCCAAATCTGGTTAAAATCGGATAAAACTATCGGGCACTCTACATGAAGACGTAAGTACGTTTTACTACTGCCGGCGACATAAATTTGCCATTTTGGACAAAACTCATATTTTTATATACATGGTAGTGGACAGTGACATGCAGCTTAAAAGTACACACAGAAAGCACTGCTGCGTTTCCATTGCAACATTGGTTAAGCGAACGCGACACAGTGTTATGTTATACGTGGATTGCCTGGCTTTTCAAATATATTTACTTCCATTTTTTAACCTTAAAGCCTTCATTTAGTTAAAGTCTGAGGTTGGCACGGCAATGAACTTGTTTGGTTAGGTTAGCTTAGGTTAGGTTAGGTTAGGTTAGGTTAGGTTTAGGCTTAAGTTAGGTTGGGTTCGGTTAGGTTGGGTTGGGTTAGTTTAGGTTAAGATAGATTTAGGTTTAGGTTTAGGTTAGGTTAAGTTAAGCTAGGTTTAGTTTTGGGTTAGGTTAGATTTAGGCATAGGTTAGGTTAGTTTAGGTTAGGTTAATTTAGGTTAGGTTAGGTTGGGTTGGGTTAGAGTTAACAGCAAAGTTTACAGAGTTAAGATTCGAGACTTAAGAACTAGTAGTCAAGAATTAAGAGCTAAGATTTGACAATCATTAGCTTTACGGACTTGCGGAGTGTGACGCCGTGCATTTTGACAATTCAGATGCTGTATGGCAAGTGCATGTGTGTGACGCTCCTGTGCAGACCGACATAGCTACGCCGGAATAACACGACTATGCAAGTGTTACCCGCGCCCGGTGCCCCAGGCTGTTTGCACCTTCATTACGGGCACATTACTACCCACTGTCATCAAATTCATGCCGACCCCTGTGGCCGCGCGGTATAACGCGTGGGTCTGCGGCCAGTCGCTTCCTAGGATTGCGGGTTCGAATCCCGCCGGGTACATGGTTGTCTGTCTGTTGTGAGTGTTGTGTGTTGTCAGGTACAGACCTCTGTGTCCGGCTGATCCCTCGTCCAGAGGAGTCCTACCGAGTGTGGTGTGTCTGAGTGTGATCGTGAAGCCCCGATAATGAGGAGGCCCTGGCCCACTGGGGGCTGTTGCGCCATTGGGAGAAAAATCACCCAATTCCTTATGCGTTATTATTCATTTCTTTATCATCACCGCATTCATTATGCAGTACCGCCCAATTCATCACTCACTATCATCCAATCATTTGACGCTGTACTGGAAATAATTCAAGTTACCGACAGCATCGTTAAATAACTGCAAATTAAAAAATTAGATGTGAAGTGTCTTTGACACTCGTGACATATCGCAGTTACGCATCAAGTGTTTGCCACGCACAAACAGTGCTGCAGTGCACTGGTATGTACAGCCGTACGCACGTGTGTCTGCCGTGCGCACGTGACACATCCTGACACCCAGACTGGTGAAAGTGGGCTTTATGGGTTCTGCAGCACGCAGGCTGAAATGTAAACAGTCTCGGGTTTCTCTGAGATGTTCTGTCAAGTTTTAAAAGCTGCGAACTTCCATCCAGAACACACAGTTCGGTTTAACCAACTGTCTACATGGAAGGATTTATGTTTTGAGCGAAATGTTCAAGCGGTCAAACGAAATACCAAATACACGTTAACCGTTTAAAGCCTAGCGGTAACTTTACGTACCGCCAGGTTTAACATTAAAAAAATTCTACGTGGTGCCCACATTGCGTTTATGTGTTTTGTACGGATCTCAGAACAAACAGCAACTTTTGCCTTATAAAACATTAAGAGATTGGGTTTTGTAACCGAAGTGGAGAGTGTTTCCTGCGCGGTGCGCATTGAGTCCTTATATAAAACAGATACGCTTTGTCTTTAACCTTTTAAAGCCTAGCGGTAACTTTACGTACCGCCAGGTTTAACATTAAAGAATTCTACGTGGTGCCCACATTGCGTTTATGTGTTTTGTACGGATCTCAGAACAAACAGCAACTTTTGCCTTATAAAACATTAAGAGATTGGTTTTTATAACCGAAGTGGAGAGTGTTTACAGCGCGGTACGCACTGAGTCCTTATATAAAACTGACACGCTTCTTCTTTAAAGGTTTAATGCAGGGCTTCGCAGCTCGCATCCCTTTGGTTTTCAAATCCATACTCTAGGCCCAACTGCAAAAATCGTTAAAGTACGTCCGTTATTTAAACCACAAATACCGTACAGCTTCAGAACAGGCTTAAATACTCAATTTAGTTCACAGTGAAATTTAAAGCAGGTCAGACAGACAATATAAGTATAAACGCAACATTGAGGCGCGTTCGCGTAACCACTGTTGTCGTGCGTATACAGTAAGTAATATATACTCTCTGTGTGTGTCTGTAGCTTTAGTTATCCAGCACGCAAAGCGCATGCGCCGTATTATATTGCCATCTGTGGCCTGTCTGGCTGTACCATATTTTTCCATGTTATTTCGTAAAAGGCACGATTTTAGAAAAAAAGTTATTAAACACAAAATATTTGCTCTGATTTTCTCTACAGCTTTTGTCCGAAACATTTCTCATTCTAAGAAGAATTCAGCGAGATATTATGCTAAATGTATACAGGTCTTCATGTAAAGTACCCGTTATTCTTGTTAGATTTTAATGAATCTTGAATTTCCTCGACAGATTTTTTAAGATAAACACTCAATAGCAAATTTCACGAAAATCCGTCCAGTGGGACCAGAGTTGTTCCGTGCGGAGACAGACGGACAGACATGAGGAATACATTCACTCACCACAGGGAAATGCACAGTATTATACAGGTATAAGAGTACAGTCACTGCTGTGACATGTTTCGGCATAAATATGCCATAGCGCCATCACTTGCGATAAGCCAATATGTCTCCCCTTTTATGGAACCCGAAACACCATTACTGTGTGTCCACAGGGCCCTGTAAAATATGCACTTCTAGCAGGCAATACACGCAGCTCAACCACTACGAGCGAGAAGACACCGTACATTCTGTTTTAAAATGAACAGGGAAATATCTGACGCTGGAAAAAGAGAAAAAAAATGCACATCGATTTTATGCTGTTTGCATGCTATTCCCATTACAAAACCCTTTTCCTCTGCGACCGATCTGTCATAAAAGAAGCCAATATCATCATTCAGAGAGGGTTAAATTAATCCTTTAAAGTCCAGCGGTCACTTTACGTACCACCAGGTTTATAACATTCACAAATTCTACGTTCTGCCCACACAGTGTGTTTATGTGTTTTGTGTGGATCTCAGAACAAACAGCGATTATTTCCCTATACAGCATTAACTGGCTGGTTTTTATAACCGAGATGGAGTGTGTTTACTGCGCGGTACGGACTGAATCTATTATGTACACACCTAAAGCCCAGCGGTCACTTTACGTACCACCAGGTTTATAACATTCACAAATTCTACGTTCTGCCCACACAGTGTGTTTATGTGTTTTGCGTGGATCTCAGAACAAACAGCGATTATTTCCCTATACAGCACTAACTGACTGGTTTTTATAACAGAGACGGAGTGTTTACTGCGCGGTACGGACTGGATCTTTAACTGTAAATGAAGTTTAGCTTAGCCTTTAAAGGGTTAAACACGCGCGTCCCTTATAAAGTAGTCCCATGCTCTGTATAAAACATTTATCTTACCTGTTGAAGCTTGCGACACTGACGCAGAATCGAACCTCGAGCATCCGACGCCGTACAAGCTGTTGCTCTGGTCGCAGCAACTGTGATTCCCAATGCTGCTGGACGCCGACGACGACCCGCCCGTCCTCCTGGTTCCTCTGTCAAGGCTCGCTCCGCCGTCGGCCGTCATCAGCCTGTCGCCTCCCGAATAAATCGACTCGTAGCAATTGCTGATAGACGTCACGTCATCCGGCATCCTGAGCGCCGTCTCCGGTTTCACGTCGTCGTATATGTTGGACTCGGCGTCCTCCCCGACACACTGGTAACCCTCACCCTCACAATCGTCGTAGTTCTGGTCCAGGGGGGGCCCCATGGGCCCCTGGCAGTAGTCGTATGTGCTGTCGGCGTGGTTACTGCACAACAGATACTCTTGACCGTGATTTCGGCCTTCCGCCGCAATGTCGATACTGCGCTGCTCTGGGATATTACGCAGCGTCGAGTGGTAATCCTTTACCGACGTTTCGGCATAACGTATCGGTCCCATCTTCAAGGGCCACCTGGACTTCTTGATCCTTGAATATGGAACCGATACGTTGTCCCGAAACGTCGGTAAAGGTTTACCACTCGACGTTGCGTAATATCTCAGACCAGCGCAGATTTAAGATATTCTTGACACTAACTAACTAACTAACTAACTAACTAACTAACTAATTCTATGGAGCAGAGTCCTTCCCGAGAAGCTGACAGTTCTTCAGCTCGCCAAGAAATTTCCCGCGCTTTATGAAACCCGAAGGTTCATTACCGCATTCACAAGAGCCCGACATCTGTCCTTATCCTAAGCCAGATCAATCCAGTCCATGCCTCCCCACCGCACTTCTTGAAAACCCATTCTAATATTATCCTCCCATCTACGCCTAAGTCTTCCAAGTGGCTTGACATTATCAGGTCATTTTTTAAACTTTTTTTGAAACGTATGTAACTCGCACTTAGGCGTCACTGGGTCAGATACTGGCATCTTAACACGCTTTATTTTACCACTTATCTAGGAGCATTACTTTATCTGACAACTATAGGTTGCCACTTCCTGTCGTCTCGTTTATCATATTAACGCAGCCCAGTCCCCGACTGCCCACACGCTCGCGGCGGGAAGTGACAAGTGCTAGCCGTCACAGGTGTCTGTAACTCCCTTATCAACTCACCTGGTCGATACTACAAACGCAGGGGACCTTGCACGCTGTCTCTCTTCAGTAATGGGCGGGCCTACGTCATCGTACACGTCATCATCTTGTGGCTGGACCACAGCGTATGGATGGTTCGAAGAAGTGCCCGTAGAACAAACGGCAGATGGAGGATAAACATCGTCGTACACGTCATCGGTACTGTCACTCGTCACGTTCGCGCAATTATCTGGCTTCGGCGATTCATAATCTTTCGTTACCAGGGCAGGTACTGACGTCAACTGGTTGGCACCTGGTACTGACGTCGACTGGTTGGTAACTGATACTGACGTCGACTGGTTGGTAGCTGGTACTGACATAGGCTGGTTGGTGCCTGGTACTAACGTAGGCTGGTTGGTGCCTGGTACTGACGTCGACTGGTTGGTACCTGGTGCTGTTGTAGACTGGTTGGTGCCTGGTGCTGATGTAGACTGGTTGGTACCTGGTGCTGATGTAGACTGGTTGGTACCTGGTGCTGATGTAGACTGGTTGGTACCTGGTGCTGATGTAGACTGGTTGGTGCCTGGTGCTGATGTAGACTGGTTGGTACCTGGTGCTGATGTAGACTGGTTGGTACCTGGTGCTGATGTAGACTGGTTGGCACCTGGTACTGACGCTCCCCATAGGAACGACTTATTTGGTATCACCGATTCTTTATCTCCCTGTTGCGAGTTTTTTGTCTCTTGTGTTGTATGAGGCTTCTTCATTGATGATTCCGAGACTGCTGTTGAATTCTGTGGACCAACAAGTTTATCTTGTCGAACTAAAGCCTTTTCGGCCGTGCCCGCGTTGCCTGTGGTTCCACAAACACTCCCCAATTTGCACGCTCCTTTGCACATTACTTGAACATAATTTGAGTCGTTAGTGTTGTTTTTGGAAAATGGCACGCTTGTTTGTATTTGTTCTTTAGTCACGTTCTTGAGAGGCACTACAGGTTTGGTTTTCGTTTTATTAAGTTCCGTTTTGTTCTGCCCTGAACCGTCTTTAACAGTAACATCTTGATTACTTCTACCCTGAACACGGTAACTTTTTAAATCTTTATTGCTTTTCACACATACCTTCTCGCTTTCTTCGCCACATGTACTCGGTAGCAGTCTCGGAGTTGCCCGCTGGCAGTGAGTGTTCACGTTACCGTCACCCTGTTCTGAATTCTTGCCCTCATTGCACACGTCTTCACAATCCAAATTCACACGCACTAAAGTGGAATCTTGTTTAAATATAACTCTGTGATATTTCGGTTCCCTCTTGGCTTCAGCACTCTCTGGCGGCTGTTTGGATTCGCCTGAGCTATTCTTTACTGCAACTTTTCTCTTCTGTTCTGAATCCCCCACACTGCTTTTGGTAGATGGGAATACCGCAGCATTCTTTTCGAATATTTGAATTGCAGCTTTAACACTTCCACTTTTTGTTCCCGCAGCTGATGGCCGGTACGCCATGTTGTTCCTTCTTTTGCAGTCCTTTGTAATGCCGTTGCAGTAAGATTTATGGCTACTCTCTGTTTCCACAAGTGGCCGTTTGACAGACGAATGTTTTTTAAGTGCTGTGCCCAAAGAAGCAATATTTGCATTGCACCCAGGGTTTGATAGGGAACTCTCCCGCTTTGAATTACTGCTACTCCGCCTAGAAACGAACAGCTTTTCTGCTGATGGTGGTTTCTTAGTTGTATTAGCTGTGAAGCCTGTTGTAAGATGGGAAGTCAAAAGTTTCTTCTTGGTGTTATTTTGAATAATCTCACCGCTTCTCTCTCCCTCGTTTTCATGAATTATTGCATTGAACTTGGAGGCGAGGGCCGCCACTTTGCTCGATGACAGGTTAGGAACTCTTGCGTCTGTAAGCAATGCCTTGTTCAAGTTTGAAGAACGCCTGGCTGCTGCTGACGATACATGCGACGACGATAATCTCCCATTGCTGGAACTGCCGCGCAGTCTGAAACTGGCTTTCCTAGGAGGGCTGTCCTTTGTACTGGCACCAGTCCGCCTGCTGTCTACTTTGCCGCCATCTTGTTTTGCCTCTGATGCTGATTTTGTAACAGGACTTTCGTCTCTATAAGTCTTTACTCCGGAATTACCATTTTTACAAATTTCCTTCCCAGACGTGGCGTTCTGTGCCTGACCTTCAATGCGCGTTCTTAAGTCTTCAACCGTGCGAACTGCAGAGATGTCAGACAGAACAGTCCTCTGAAGACCGCCAATAACTCTGTCCGTGTCAGGGTTTACGTCAAACTGTTCTGACGAGGATTTTTTTTCTTCCACCTTCACATCTTTCCCTTCCTTCTCGTCGCCTGGCCTCGATAAAGTGTCCGGTATCTTCGTGGCATTTTCATCTAACTGATAAGGCGATACTATCTGTGTATCTAACGCGTCCGCACCACGTGAACTTGATTTGGTATCAACATGAGTCTTATTACAGGCACTGTGCGCCAAAACAGGTATTTCTGATTCTTCCGTACTGCCAGGCCCCTCATTACCGTTTTCAGTACCTGGCGCCACCTTCACACACAACTTACTGTCGTTAATTCGAAACTCTATGAATCGGCTTAGGAAGCTAGAGTTGCCACAGAGAACCTTTCCTTCTTTTTGATGTGATTTTGAACGTCCGTCACCCAGGGCATGACTCCCGTTTTCATTGTTCAGACTGTCAGCAGAACCACGGATTCTACAGTTCGGACGTGACCAATTATGGAAGGATGTTTCGGCCGACGCCTTTAATTGGGGACCAGCGGCGACTGAACTAGTGACATGTTTTCCTCCCTTCAACACCATCAACACCCCATCCTCCTCCACTGTCGTCAGCTTCTTCGCCCTCATCTTGCGGACCAACGGCAGCCATCCAGTTCTTTCATAGAGCCATCACCAGAGGCGACCATTCAAGTGGATGAATCAGGCATTCTGAAAATGAGAAAGCAGAGATTGTTACTCTATATTGAATGGGAAAATAATGCATGGTACAAGTGTGACATGTGGAGACCCAAGTATTCTGGAATATTACGCCTCGTAGAATGGAATGTCAGTAACTGCTTGGCAATAGACACGGCGTCATTACGCATAAGTCCTTAATCTTCACAAGCGGGTTGCAAGAAAAGAAAAGAAAAGAAAAGAAAAGAAAAGAAAAGAAAAGAAAAGAAAAGAAAAGAAAAGAAAAGAAAAGAAAAGAAAAGAAAAGAAAAGAAAAGAAAAGAAAAGAAAAGAAAAGAAAAGAAAAGAAAAGAAAAGAAAAGAAAAGAAAAGAAAAGAAAAGAAAAGAAAAGAAAAGAAAAGAAAAGAAAAGAAAAGAAAAGAAAAGAAAAGAAAAGAAAAGAAAAGAAAAGAAAAGAAAAGAAAAGAAAAGAAAAAAAAGAAAAGAAAAGAGAAAAGAAAAGAAAAGAAGAGAAGAGAAGAGAAGAGAAGAGAAGAGAAGAGAAGAGAAAAGAAAAGAAAAGAAAAGAAAAGAAAAGAAAAGAAAAGAAAAGAAGAGAAAAGACAAGAAAAGAAAAGAAGAGAAAAGAAAAGACAAGAAAAGAAAAGAAGAGAAAAGAAAGAAAAGAAAAGAAAAGAAAAGAAAAGAAAAGAAAAGAAAAGAAAAGAAGAAAAGAAAAAAGATAGGAAAAGAAAAGAAAATACTATGTTCAAATTCCAGTGGCCGCGCAGTCTAAGGCGTAGGTCTGCAGCCGAGCGCTTGCTGGGATCGGGGGTTCGAATCCCACCGGGGCATGGATGTTTGTCTCTTGTGAGTGTTTGTGTTGTCAGGTAGAGGTCTCTGCGTCGGGCCGATCCCTCGTCCAGAGGAGTCCTACCGACTGTGGTGTGTGTCTGAGTGTGATCAAGTGAAAATAAACAACCTCGACACCTGCTGTGAACAAGTAGGTACAAGAGGGAAGGACTGCGAAACGAAACTTTGTTCAAAATAAACCACAGTCATTAGCAGATGAAACTTTACAGACAATTTATTAGTTCTTGTACGGTGGCATTTTCAACCAGAAGGGCAGGCGTGAATCACTTGTACAGCAAATGCACTGCCCTTGTCACCTAACATACAGAGTAGGCCCGTCCGCCAGCTCTGTTGGGTTCTTTGCTGGCAAGAACTGATGGCTTATATCTGCTTTTATGCTACATTCTTAAGCCGCTGTGGGTGCAGAGACTTACAGCCACACAGATAAAAAGAAAACAATACTGGAAACACTTCAGGCCAACGCTCAGTGCAGAGGCACTTTAGATAAGGCTGAAATACAAAGGACGTTATCTCTGCTTAAGAGAAACGTTTAACATAATCACAAACATAAACGCAACCGGAAATTAAATATCCTGCTGTACAACATAACCTTCCATTGCAATCAGGAGTAGAGTCACAGACTTTGTATAGGCCAGAGGGGTAGAAATTTAAACACAATGACAAGGAATAACACGGTACTTGAATTTAAGCGCATTAATTTTTCCGTAAAACGCAAAATATAAAAAAACGCATTGTTTATATCGAGGGGGTAGAGACGGAATACAAAAGGGGCACGATGCACAACAAAAATGCTGGTAAAAGAACAAACATATGAACATGAATTAATACATAAGCACGGGCCTGTCACCGTTTAATAACTGACATCGAAAAGCCATAATTGTTTTTATTTACATTTTATTCAACGACGCTGTAACTCAGTTAATATAGAGCCGAAAAACTCTTTTGATTAGCTAGTAGTGGCTCAACTGTCCAAGATATTACGCGCCTTTCATATGCACCGAATGTTCACAACCGTGTTCACAGCAGCCCACCAGTAAGTCCTATGCACAGACAGATAAATAGAGTCCGCATCATCACACCCCATTTAGACAAAATACTAAAGGTAAAGGTCGCCCTAAAACAAGCCATGAAGGCCCAGAGGGAGAGAAGAGGTATAATTCTACTCTTTCTTTAACCTCGGCGTTAGATGCTGTGGGTGGTCAACGTCACGCCCCGGCCGCTTTACCCCCGGGAAGGAGACCCGGCACCCACTGTACAGGAGGCTGGATGGGTCCCAGGGCCGGTCTGGACGGGTAAGGAAAATCTCGCCCCCACCCGGATTCGGTCCCCGGACCGTCCAGACCGTAGCGAGTCGCTATACCGACTGAGCTATCCTGGCCCACTATACAAGATACTAGCCATGAAAAATACTCACGCGCTAATCCACTGCCACCAAATTAATCTCCCAGTAACTGCGCCAAAGACTAACATAATCTCGACCAGCTAACATGAAGCAGGTTCGTGCGGGATTCAGCAATGAAATTCTCTAATAAGAATGAATGACGGAGCGCAGCGACCAGTGGTGAAAGTGAATTACAGCATCGGACCGAGCTGACGATAGCCTGGTTCCGATGAATGCCAGATACAGTTATCTTTGTGCGCCGGCGTGAAACAGCGTCTCAAGGGACACGATTTCAGCTGATCAGCGAAGTGACTGCTGGTCCGTGAACTGAAGGCAACAGAACCATTTCGTACAGACAGTGAAGATTATTTTATCTGACAAGTACCATTTGTCACTTCCCAGCGCCACTCTTCCCGCGTGTAGGCGGTGTAGTGCATGAGCTACAAGAACATTACACAGGAGCCGCCAGGGACTACCAACAGATAATTGTCACATAAAATAATGACCCTCTATTACACTTCGAGCTTAATAAATGCAGTTACATTGTCGACTGCATTCGAGAGTTTCACGGCGGTAAAAATTATGACTGGCCTTCTAGGTTATAACACCTAGTAATTATGACTCTCTTCTAGGTTATAACGTCGTGTGATTACGGCTGGTCTTCTAGGTTATAACACCTAGTAATTATAACTCTCTTCTAGGTTATAACGTCGTGTGATTATGGCTCGTCTTCTAGGTTACAACATCTAGTAATTATGACTCTCTTCTAGGTTATAACGTCGTGTGATTATGGCTGGTCTTCTAGGTTATAATACCTAGTAATTACGACTCTCTTCTAGGTTATAACGTCGTGTGATTATGGCTGGTCTTCCACGTTATAACACCTAGTAATTACGACTCTCTTCTAGGTTACAACGTCGTGTGATTATGGCTGGTCTTCTATGTTATAACATCTAATAATTTTTACTGGTCTTCTAGGTTATGACGCCATGTCATTACGATGGAACATTGTGACACACATGCACGCAGGAAAAAAGTAGAAGTTTCCCATGAAGGCGCATAGCGGAGTGAAGGCACAGCTCCAATCATTCTTAACCTTGGCATAAGATGGAGGTGAGTGGTTAAGTTCACGCCCCTACCGCTTTACCCCTGGAAGACAATCCCGATATCCACTGGGGAGGATGTCTGTCCAGCCTGCAGCACGGTGAGTATACAGACCGTGCTAACCCGACCCCACAGCGGGCCCCCACCCCGTAACAAACGCTGGACATTATGGTTGGGGCGAAGGTTACAAAATTACGTCCCAGTAAGAGAATCAAGTCGTCAGGCATATGGTTCTTTTAGGCAATTCACCCCCGTGTGTTTTTTAAGTGATCAAGTGTACATACGGAATGCAGCGAAACGCAACAATATATTTAGTTTAAATTAACCGAACTCGGTTATAACGTCACGAAAGGGGCTGAATATTTTGTGTCGTTATAAAAGAGCGTTGTATAACCGACGAGTATAATGTTACGGTCAACAGTGAGGAATTAATTGTTACCACAGGACAGCTGACGGTATAGACGAGGAGTCGCTTAAACCGATGTCGTTATAACCGGGTACGAATGCATTTAGTTCAAGTCAGCTACATGTTTCGACCACATATGGTAGTTCGTTACGTTTCGGAGGTAAGTAGTGCCTCTTTCTTCGGGTACAAACAGTCCAGTGTCTTCTTGGACTGCTTGATCCTGAAGATGGAGGCACTACAATCCTCTGAAACGTCGGGAACTATTCATCCAACGACACAGCGTGTAACATCCCAGAAGATTTGCATCTTCAGCAAAGTCGCTGTGAGAACGTCAAATAAGGAAGTAACTTATCTTGCTTCTGCTAATTACATATTCGACGCCTTGAAGAGGGCTGTTTAAGAACTGACACCCAGAATTATTCTACGCCAGTCTTTCTCAGGTTGTGTGTGTGTGTGTGTGTGTGTGTGTGTGTGTGTGTGTGTGTGTGTGTGTGTGTGTGGCGAAACACTGCTGTGCGTCTACCGTCTGTCCCAGCATTCTAAATGCAAATGTTTCCGCGGGTAATTAACTACCGTTCACAATGCTTTTTTCTCCTACACCAGCGTTGGATTGTGCTACCGCAGTGTCTTTCACCGCGCCTGCGCTGCGGTCCGCCCGCGCCTGCGCAGTGGTCCCTACAGCTTTCTACACAGCGGATACTGCGAATGGGCGTCAGGGGCGTGATACTGCACCCACAGCTTCAGCTGGAGTAGAGGTTCCCTAAATGTCGTCCGTGAGATTATTTTGCCTTCGTATTACAAGTTAAGACGAGGAAAACACTGTCCTGAGTATTTTTAATACAGTGCAGCCCGGTTATAACGACCTCGGTTTATACGAGACCTCGTCTATTGCGTAAGATATTCTGTGGTACCAATTAATTCCTCACTGTTAACCATAACATTATACTCCTCGGTTATAACGACACTTGTTTATAACGACACACAGTATTCAGTCCCTGTCACGACGGTATAACCGAGTTCGACTGTATTTTACAAAATCTGTTTATGTGGAATAATTGTATGGCAGTGTATAGCTTGAGCAATGTTACAACACTGTGTTTCTCAGCCAGGGATCTGACCTGTGCCTAGGTTGTCCTCGAATTAACTAGGTTCTTCTCACTAGATCATGTTTCTCAGCCGGGGATCTGACCTGTGCCTAGGTTGTCCTCGAATTAACTAGGTTCTTCTCACTAGATCATGTTTCTCAGCCAGGGATCTGACCTGTGCCTAGGTTGTCCTCGAATTAACTAGGTGCTTCTCACTAGATCATGTTTCTCAGCCAGGGATCTGACCTGTGCCTAGGTTGTCCTCGAATTAACTAGGTTCTTCTCACTACATCACAAACTTCCTTCCACTTGGTTTTTCATACTTGTCATTACTATTTTGAAAATCAGAGTTTCTGCAAAGAATCCTTACATCGACTAACGTATATTTCTTTAGAGATCAAGTATGTTTGTTGTTTGCAGTAATTTTAACTTCAAATGTCACCGCGAGATGGCGTGGAGACAGGAGACTGCAAGAGAAGTGAGACTTCAAGGGCCCGTGGCTCCACAAAAGTTTCAGAACCGCTAATCTAGAGCCCAGGTTAAGAATAGGTGGAACTATACTTCCACTCCGACTTACATCTTGATGTCGTGATATTTGAGCAAACACCTAAATTTACATATATATAATAAAAAGATCCGTCTAACGACCAACAAGTTTTATTATTTAAGGTAAAATAATAAAATATAATGTGACAACCGGTTTCAGCATTCAAAATGCCATCATCAGGTCATACCATATTGAGAATCACGAAAACCATAGATATTGGATAGTTAAAATTATAATTAGGCGACAGTCTATAATTCTAAAAGCAAGAAAGAAGGCCTTCTTGTGTACAAGTATTGGGTAGCCCGGGAAGTTAAAATTAAATTAATGTTGATAATGCGGCATTGGGAATTGTTGGTGGTCTTACTCATATGTGGTATGTGGAAGTCCTGGAAGTAGCGGCGATTTCCTGTTTGTTGGGTGTCTGTTCTTGTATGGTGGTTGCTCGACGTGCGATGATGCTCTCGGAGAATGTAGATGGTATTGTAGAATTCGAGGAGGTTATCTGGGGAGGCGTTTCATTGATGCGACGATGCGTGTTTTCAGCTCTTGTTCTTACATGGGCAATCCACACCAACCACCACACAGCCAAACGGCTTCCAGCCTCTACAATTCATCACATCTCAACAACGACCATACCGCAGTCCGGTACCAAAAAGTATTCCAACATCATTCAACTGACAACAAGTGCAGAAATCTGAAACTGAACCACAATAATAGTAAGAATATTCTTTCCTACACGTGGTACTCCAATAAGAAAGAAATCGAATTTCCACACAACCAGCTTCTACGAGGAATAACATACAACCACCGTGCTAATGAACACATCTACTTTCATATATACCACAAGAAGTTCGCCCCATTGCAGCACCTTATACAAGAAAGATCCTTTGGTACCGCCACGTTCTTTACGCCGAATCCTAAGAAGAAGCAGTCTATACCACGATACACCATATACGGAACCAAACAACGCATCAAGGATCAACACTATTTTTTCGCATCAACCACGATAAACATCCCAAAATCCGGCCAAAGCTACTCCAAAGACTACAACGTCCATATAAGAACAAGAGCTGAAAACACGCATCGTCGCATCAATGAAACGCCTCCCCAGATAACCTCCTCGAATTCTACAATACCATCTACATTCTCCGAGAGCATCATCGCACGTCGAGCAACCACCATACAAGAACAGACACCCAACAAACAGGAAATCGCCGCTACTTCCAGGACTTCCACATACCACATATGAGTAAGACCACCAACAATTCCCAATGCCGCATTATCAACATTAATTTAATTTTAACTTCCCGGGCTACCCAATACTTGTACACAAGAAGGCCTTCTTTCTTGCTTTTAGAATTATAGACTGTCGCCTAATTATAATTTTAACTATCCAATATCTATGGTTTTCGTGATTCTCAATATGGTATGACCTGATGATGGCATTTTGAATGCTGAAACCGGTTGTCACATTATATTTTATTATTTTACCTTAAATAATAAAACTTGTTGGTCGTTAGACGGATCTTTTTATTATATATATGTATATTTCGGCCAACGGAATGATTAACCTCAAGATAACACCTAAATTTACTTTTGAATTCCATCCTGATAAACAACAAGGAAGCCTGTCACAAAACAGAGTTCATGGCAGTCAAAGGCGACAGCCTGATAGAAGCAGCAAACCAGTTCTAAATGTAAGGTGGAAAAGTGGAGTGAAGAAGGGGTACAGAAAGGTGCAGGACGTTATAAAGACAGGGGTCGAGTAGAGATCCGGGAGTCGGAACTCGCAAATAATCACACACCCCTTTGGCTTCCCATTCCTGTGTCTGAAGAGGAAAACGGAAATGACCACAGGCAGCGTTTATCTCGCACTGCGGCGGCAGCTGTAGATACACACAAAAAAAATGTAAACAGGAAATCCAGTTAGATAACTCTTTAGTCTGCTAGGCGAAGAGACATTCCAGTCTGCTGCTTAAACCAGGATCTCATGTGGAAAGACAGGCTAACTAATGCAGATACATGGACGATGTGTGTACTGTAGTAGCCAGGTTACTTGCAAATTAACGTTTTAAAGCCTACTGGTTACTTGACTCAACAACAGGTTTAAAATTCAAGAATTCTACGTTCTGCCCCACACAGTGTATTTATGTGTTTTGTGTGGATCTCCGAACAAACAGCGATTATTTCCCTATACAGCATTAACTGACTGGTTTTTATAACCGAGACGGAGTGTGTTTACTGCGCGGTACGGACTGGGTATTTAAATATAATTCTACGTTCTGCCCACACAGTGTATTTATGTGTTTTGTGTGGATCTCAGAACAAACAGCGATTATTTCCCTATACAGCATTAACTGACTGGTTTTTATAACCGAGACGGAGTGTGTTTACTGCGCGGTACGGACTGGGTCTTTAAATATAATTCTACGTTCTGCCCACACAGTGTATTTATGTGTTTTGTGTGGATCTCAGAACAAACAGCGATTATTTCCCTATACAGCATTAACTGACTGGTTTTTATAACCGAGACGGAGTGTGTTTACTGCGCGGTACGGACTGGGTCTTTAAATATAATTCTACGTTCTGCCCACACAGTGTGTTTATGTGTTCTGTGTGGATCTCAGAACAAACAGCGATTATTTCCCTATACAGCATTAACTGACTGGTTTTTATAACCGAGACGGAGTGTGTTTACTGCGCGGTACGGACTGAGTCTTTAAATAGAATAGTTTACGCTTCGTCTTTAAAGAGTTAAAGGCGTGAAGGCGAACGGGGCAAGCCTTCAGGGGGCAGCACTGCGCACGCGCTTCTCGTGTCTGTCACAATGGGCACATTGCTTACAGAACATCCTTCGTAGTTGTACTTACGGGTAAATCCGTATAACTAACTAACTACATGGAGCAGAGGCCTTCTTGAGAAGCTAACAGTTTCTCAGATAGTCAAGAAATTCCCCGCATTTTATGGAACCCGGAGGTTCATTACCGCATTCACATGAGCCCGCCAACTGTCCCTATCCTGAGCCAGCTCAATCCAGTCCATGCCCCCATCCCACTACTTGAAGATACATTTTGATATTATCCTCCCATCTACGCCTGGCTCTCCCAAGTGGTCGCCTTCCCTCAGGTCTCCCCACCAAAATCCTGTATGGATAAATCCGGATACCGTACTAATTTAGAGGTAAAAAAGGTAAAGGGAACCCTATACAGGCCATTAAGGCCCAAGGGAGAGTAGAGGTGTAACTCTACTCTTTCGTTAGCATCGGCGGTAGATGGGGGTGGGTGGCTAGCCCCACGCCCCGGCCGCTTTAACCCCGGGACAGACCCGGTACCCAACGTACAGGAGGCTGCTAACATAGAGGACATTTCCTATTTTTAGTGAGAATAAGATGGACGGGGTATGTAGCACGTATGGGGGAAAGAGAAGTGCGTACAGCATTTAGGTGGGGAGACCTGATGGAAGGCACCACTTGACAGACCCAGGCGTAGATGGGAGGATAATATTAAACCGGATCTTGAAGAAGTGGGATGGGGGCATGGACTGGATTGAGCTGGCTCAGGATAGGGACAGGTGGCGGGCTCTTGTGAACGCGGTAATGAACCTCCGGGTTCCATAAAATGCGGGGAATTTCTTGACTAGCTGAGAAACTGTTAGCTTCTCAAGAAGGCCTCTGCTGCATGGAGTTAGTTAGTTAGTTAGTTAGTTAGTTAGTTAGTTAGTTAGTTAGTTAGTTAGTTAGTTAGTTAGTTAGTTAGTTAGTTAGTTCCTATTTTTAGAGCTTACAAATTTGGTTTTGAAAACCTTGTAAGTTCCTTTCAAAGTAGCTGCTGTTACCAATAAATCACATCTATTGCCCACAACGCTCTAGAAGCTACATGCTTTTGCATCGCACTGTACTGTAAGTAACCTCAGCTACGGCCTGCTATACTGTTATGCAAACACTGTTGTAATTCGCAGGAATTTGGTGGGAAAAAAAAGCAACACAGCAGTGTCGACACAACTCTCAGTTACGTATTTAAGTTCCTGAAGAATGGGATGTTAAAATAAAAATTCCCACAGCCAAACAAAAATATTTAATGCAATATTCTGTGTTCTCCTACTTCCAGTTTTGAATTTATTTTTCTGGTCTAAACTTCTTTCCAACTTAAGATTGCGGAGTGCGCCAGCAAAATGCAGCCATGTGTACACACCCAGTACTACAAACTGGCTTCAAGGTATGTCATGAATGTAGAACAGAGAGCACTGCGAAATGTAAGGCGAGTTCTCTGCTAAAGGGACGAAATGCGAGACAGGCGTGCTCCAGTCCTCAGGTCGCCAGGAGTGAGCCCCACTATTGTGCACAGCTGGGACCGAAGAAGAAAAAGTGCCACTGTGCAGAATGCATTTAGTCGATTTATACGGTTTGTGCACTGTGAAGTGCTGTTTGTTACTGCGGTCCAGTTTAGGAGTCTGTGTTCTTAAATCGCACCCATGCTTAACTTTTAAACCCTAGTGGTTACTTTACGTACCACCAGGTTTAACATTCACAAATTCTACGTTCTGCCCACACAGTGTGTTTATGTGTTTTGTGTGGATCTCAGAACAAACAGCGATTATTTCCCTATACAACATTAACTGACTGGTTTTTATAACCGAGACGGAGTGTGTTCACTGCGCGGTACGGGCTGAGTCCTTATATATAAAACAGATATGCTTCGTCTTTAAAGGATTAATTTAGAAATTTGTTATACACTTTTTTGGGCAGGAAGACAAATACCTAGCAGTTCAGTCCTAATGAATTCATTTTTGGGACACAATTATGCTTTTAATATTTTTCCTCCAACTTTCGTGCAAAAGCGCTTTTGTTCTTAGGGGGTCCAATATAGGCGGTCTTCCCCTATATAAAGGCAGAGTTTTCCCTGTCCAGGCCAAGAAGGCATACAGAGGAGGAGTACAGTTATGGCTCCACTCATTCTTAACCTCAGCACTGGATGGTCGTGAGTGGGTAACTTCACGTCTCGGACACTGTAACCCGGGAAAGAACCCCGGTACCCATTTAACAGGAGGCGGGGTGGGCCCCACAGCAGGTCTGCACGTTTTAGAGAACAGCAAGTCTGTTGCTGCTAGCAAGATTAGAACCCCGAACCATCCAGCCGCTAGCCTCGTTACTGTACCGACTCTGCTACCCTGACTGAAATATAGAAAATAGTTTTTTAACGCAGGACTCAGCACTGGAGAACGGGCGGCTCCACTGGTCACTCTACAGCAACGATGTCGTCTGCTCTACAGCGGGCAGTCCGGGCATAAAAGAACACCTTGTATAACAGAGACTGTTGTTGTACAATGTAGCTTCTTTGAGAGTGTTCCACTTTAACCCTTTAAAGACGGAACGTAATCTGTTTTATACAAGGACTCAGTGCGTACCGCGCTGTAAACACTCTCCACTTCGGTTATAAAAACCAATGTCTTGATGTTTTATAAGGCAAAAGTTGCTGTTTGTTCTGAGATCCGTACAAAACACATAAACGCAATGTCACTACGATGTAGAAATTTTTAATGTTAAACCAGCCGCTACGTAAAATACCCGCTAGGCTTTAAAAGGTTAAACGTGGCATCCCGTATTTATTTACACACACAATGACAGACATGCAGAAAGACAAAGACGCTAAGACAAATAAGTCAATGCCAATAAACACGACAGGCCAGGACATTCGGCACGTACTGCTTGCGTCACGCAGCAAAATACAGTGCACCTTTCGGACAGCTTGTCAGCGCGCGTCCCCGCTGGCTGCACGTTGTGAGCTTGATACAATGTACATACCTGAGGCATGCGCGGTATAACTTGCTCTTTAACTCTCTGTGACAGAGCAGCTATCTGTGACGCGCGTGCCGGCAAGCTGCTTTCTACTGACGTAAACAATCGCGAACTACAGCATTATCGAACCTCGCCCTCGACTACAAAGAGGAACGTCGGTCAAGACTCTTCAGTAACAACGGACATGTGCGGTGTTAGTGTTGCTGCAAGCGATACGGAAAACAGGAAGCGTTTTAATATTAAGATAAAACAGTCGACTGCCTGAATAGAAACGATAACGCATACTCTTCTGATACAGTGTCGTTTATGTGAGCTCTTTACACTGTGTGCACAAAATGAAGGCGATATGAGGACAGTATGCGCATCTGTTCGCACATTTCATGTGCAAAGCTCTTAAATCAGGGGTGACCAACATGATACTTTTTATTTACATTTTATCATAAAAGTGGCGTCCAAAGTAAGGCTCACTGTCCAAACTGGACACTTTTATATCACACACCAACCCTGCTAACTGGCATTTACCCTTCAGACAAAACCGGACACTTTTATATCACACAGCAACCCTGCTAACTGGCATTTACTCTTCAGACAAAACCGGACACTTTTATATCACACAGCAACCCTGCTAACTGGCATTTACCCTTCAGACAAAACCGGATACTTTTATATCACACAGCAACCCTGCTAACTGGCATTTACCCTTCAGACAAAACCAAACAAAACCTGCCATGTCTGGCACCCACGCATGCAGTTGGATCGTTGTCGTTTAAATCTGAGGTCGCAGTCAAAACAGTCAGAATGGTCGGGTCTGTTGTGATCTGTCTGGTCTGGTCTCCCTCAATTATGTCCAAACCATTAGGCTTCCTCTATAAACCGCCCCTCCCCGCAGATTAATTCACCCTTAAAATGGCGATTACCGAAACGTCGGGATATCTTCGTTCCTCTACGCGGCCTAACCTCAACAAATATGAGTGTCTTCGGGGTTTCACGACGGAGATAAATTCAACGCAGACAATTTGGAGGAACACACTGCCACATGACAGCATGTTCCTCTGAAACGTCGGTGTCGATCTACATTACTAGGAGAAATCGCGTTTAGTATTGAAGCTGGTAGGTGTGGAGCAGCCTGTCGGTCGCCCCAAGCACTTGGGATCACAACAAGCGCCCGTCTGGTGCCCCCAGAACCTGCTGGGGCCCTTGTGTGAGGAGCCGTTACCGTCACTGCAGTGCCAACAGCGTGTAATAAATAAACCAATACAGTTCTCCAATATCTTTAACATACAGGTTGAATGAGGCACATTTGTTAACCCTTTAATGCCCAGTGGTTACTTTATGTACCGCCAGGTTTAACATTCACAAATTCTACGTTCTGCCCACACAGTGTGTTTATGTGTTTTGTGTGGATCTCAGAACAAACAGCGATTATTTCCCTATACAGCATTAACTG
>BLKM01000157.1:214431-242697 GCA_013340265.1 Coptotermes formosanus | reverse complement strand
GGGCCTCCGATCGGCGTGGTGGAGTTCTGGGCTAGTGGTGGTTAAACATGCAGCCACGCAAAGCTGACACCACCACGATGCTCACTAGCCACCGAAGTCGAGAACCCGTAAGCGCCATACGATCATAGGAGCAACCCACATTTTTGTCCTCCCGCAAACCGAGACAAACGTTTTTGCCGCTCAACCTACGTGTATAAGATGGACGAATCGGCATTTACATGTTTAAGAAAAGGTGTCCCAGCACTCATTCCTATCAAATATAAGTAACTAACTCTATGGGGCAGAGGCCTTCTTGAGAAGCTAACAGTTTCTCAGCTAGGCAAGAAGCTCCCCACATTTTATGGAACACGGAGGTTCATTACCGCATTCACAAGAGCCCGCTACCCGTCCCTATCGTGAGAGAGCTCAATCCAGTCCATGCCCCCCCCCCCCATCCCACTAAATATTAAAATTGCACAGTATTCTGAAGCCGTGCATTATGCCAGAGCGTGTTTGATTTCCAATTTATTTCCAGTCTTGGAAGTTACTATCCGCACTGCGTATGCCAGTGGTCTTGTGTTCAGTCCCCAATCGTTATGTGTTGCGCAAGACATTGCATCCTTTACTGGGTTACCGTTTGCAGAAATTCACGTTGGTTGCCAGTGTTATTCACGGTTATATGTATTCATACAAACGTGACACTGTTGATACTTCGATGCAGTAAAACAGTATGAAAACCCGGAATGACCAATCAGACTGTAAATGAAGTCTGTTCACGTAGTTACTACTACTACTACTACTACTAGTAGCAGTAGTAGTAGTAATGGCATCTGAACACAGTCTATATGGTACCATTAGTATTATCCTGAACGGGTGAAAGTTACACAGAAGCCTGAAAGTGCTGTGTAGGGGTTCAATTGTGAATTAGATAGATTGCCTACTTGCAGTCACGGCGGTTGTTTAGTATCCCAATAAATGGCGTAACCTCAGTGACTGATGTGACGTCACCAACAAAGAGCTGGTTCAGTGAATGAGCGGCTACAGGCGTGTAGCGACTGGCACCTTGCAGTGCAGCGATTGTGGAGACTGTGCGTGCAGTCGCACAAGTGTTCTGCCTACATCAGAACAGTTTGTAACGTATTCAAGCTGTATTGTAGTTCGCGGGGGCTGACTTAGCGCAGTTACAGTTCAAACGGATGTCACAGCGACGGGATCCTTACAGACGAAGTGCGCAGATGTAGCTATAGTCACCTGTAACATGCAGAAAAAGAAGTTAAGCTAACGTACAGTGTAATTTGTATTGTAACTGTGGGCTGTTGTGCACACGGTAATGAACTGGGTTCTCCATGGAAGGTGGATAATGCCCAATGTTCCCTTTAAGCTGCGCGGGTGCGCGGCAGAGTAGTGAAGGGACGCGCACACTGGAGCGCGTCGGACGCATCGGACGGGTGAGAATATTTTCACTGATTAAGCACAGTGCACGGTATTTCCGCGGACGGGCTGCGGGGATTCGTTAGACTGCAGGCCGCTGATAAGCAAGCAACATGAGTAGTTCTGAAGAAAAAGAAATCGTTACTGTGTCCTTGTTAAGTGGGGAAGAACAAAAGAAGAAAAAGCGTTACCGATCCCCACGCTGTGGGCGCCATAAAACTGCTGCCTTCCGCTGCACACTGGGATGGTTAGTGCAGGTTAGCTCAGTGAACATAGTGTCTGTTCTCAGGGTAATTTACGTAGGAGGTCCCTGCAGCTTCCGCTATCCAACTCTGACAATAATTTATATGTAACTCATTAATACATTAATCCATTAACTAACTAACTAACCAACTAACCAACTAACTAACTAACTAACTAACTAACTAACTAACTAACTAACTCCATGGAGCAGAGTCCTTTATGAGAAGCTAATAGGTCCTCAGCTATTCAAGAAGGTTCATTACCTCATTTACAAGAGACCGCCACCTGTCCGTACCCTGAGCCAGCTCAGTCCAGTCCATGCTCCATCCCACATCTTGAAGATCCATTTTAATATTATCCTCCCATCTACATGTGGGTGTGCGAAGTGGTCTCCTGCCCTGAGATCTCCCTACCAAACTCGTATACGCATCGGCAGTCACTGCTTTCGTTATGCAGCGCTCCCCGTGGAGGTCTTAGTACTAACACGGGCCAGCGGACAGACACAGACTATATTAAATGACGACTCTTCCTTCACCATTTCTATTTGCAGTGTCGCACCGCTATATTGCTAACTAATTGGGCATAACATTTTGTCACGTAGAAAAACTTAATGTAATTATCACTCTTTTTTTAACTGGACATTTTTCGAACCAGCTGGTTCGTATTTTAACTGACTATTCGTATCACGTAATAATACACATATTAAAAGTACGATTTATTCATACATTCTAATGATTTCAATCAACGTACACGATCCATGTGCTGTAAAATTCCAGTAATCCTCTAAACCCCGAACCCTTGAGAGGTAACCAACTGTTCCGGCACGTGTCTGCTCAGTCACAAGGTCTGAAGTGTTGCACTCTGAGACACGTGCACACACATGGCCATTTTTCAATTTCCAACGCTTTAAAGTGACCTGCTCGCAAGTCACGGGTGCGCGGATCACCGTAGTAGGATTTGTCCGATGCAATGATCAGAGCGGATCAGAGTGCAGTGGTTGTGGGAAAGTTGATTGCCGGCGTGTTTATGGAATCAGGCGAACCCGGACCGTCATAACCGATATGATACACTGAAACTGTGGAGAGATATTGCATATGAAATGAATACAAGCAGTAAGTCGTATTAATAAGCAATGTAAATCTTGTACCATGTAATGTAAACCGTGTTTATGCCGGTGCCTGCGGCCGTGTTCAGTCATGCGTGGTTAATTTCTGAACACCAACAGTTATTTGAAAAAAACAGTGAATTGTGCAAAACTAACGTGCTTTTCATAAGGCAGTTTACGTATGTGTTGAAGCTTTAGATTTGCTCATTGGCAAAAGGCTGTGTGCGTTGTGTCAAGGGACACCTGCAGTGGAGTTCTCTTTTTTTGCTTCTCATGTTTATCGCTGCCTGTGCTTATCTTGCCGTGTGGGCAGTATGTAGCACTGTGCTGTGTAGCTGTTCGTAGAATCCGCTTTGCACAGCAGTGGTCAGCTGTGCGTAGCTGCGGATACGAGTTAGTGTGTCGTCGTGTGATGAAACCTACAGTCCAAAACCTGAACTATACACCGTCGACTTTTGTAGAATATGAGCAATTCGATTTGCACAAACTTCACTATTACATCTACAGCAGAGTGACCCATCCGACATTCAAAAGCCAGGTGCCTAAATGAAGTGCCAGTAGCTAAGTACCTATATGAAAAACGTTTATTAATTGACATTACCGAATGAATGTTCGTGAAAACTTCATGTAAGTATACGTAGGCCTATCCTTTATGACGAAAATATATTGCTGCATATTGGGACAAAAATTAGTTCAGTATGCCACAGTGTGGGAACAGCCCGTTATTCCTGCGCAGTGGGATGACATTTTTTCCATTTCCTCTGCATCTATTCACTTGTCGAGTTCAAAATGTAATCAAACGTTCCAGTTTCCATCTTTAATATTCGAAAAATCGAATTGGATAATTTCTTAACCTTTTATACAGAGGCGACATTCTCCGACACTGTTTCTGTCAACATTAGATGCCCTTGGTAATCTAGCACCGACAATTCTTGTAGCAATCGGCATTTAGAAGCACAGATATGCAGGTTGAGGTTCCATTCCCGACAGGTGCAAGAGATTATTCCCCTCCAAAGTGTCGAGACGAAGTCTAAAGCCCCCCCCCCCAGCCAGCGTCTTATCTCGGGGGGATTTCGTGGCAGTTGAAGGTGTTGGAGGGTGAAGCTGAGTAGTACATCTGGTACCGAGGTTAAGATTGCGTGGCGCAGTACCACCACCTCCACCATGCGCCTGTATATCTTGGTGATTAAGCACAGAGCCCCCTTCGCCTTTACCTTGTTACCTTAATAACGCTGCATAAAACATCGCACAGACCGGCTTCTCGTACGCCGTGTCTGTTCGTATCTGCGGGTGGAATGCTTACAAATTAACTGGAGTAGAGTATATCCTGATACCCTGATAGTCGCTAAGCTGACTGAGAAACACCTGGCAGGTCTAACGCGAAGTTTCGTTATTATGATCGCAAGGACCTGCCACTCTCCCCTCTCCTGAGCTATCTGAATCCACTCCACGAAGTCATATCCTCTTTTTTACACAGGATCCTTATTTCATGTAACATCTATGATTTGTCACTTCTGTCAGGAACTCTGCCGCGCGTGTGGACGGTCGCATGCGTGGGCTACATCAGTGTGAACGAGCCGACAGGAATTGGCAACAGGCATTTGTCATTTAAAGTGAGGATTCTGTAGATCCTTTTCGGGAAGTCCGCAACTAATGATCGCAAGGGAGCATTTGGTGGCCTCTTTATCCTGGTCGTGCCGTTGTGCGTTTTGTCAATATTAACACACAATTTTCAGTCGAACACAGTTACTTCGTTTATTAATTCAGGTGATTTAGCTAAAGTTTCGGCTAACTACAGGCAATCTTCAGGCTGCAAAGTATTTATAAAATAATATACAACATATGTAATAAATTATATTGTCAGTTAAGATCAAGATAGAGCAGATCCTGTTACATAAGAAGAGTAATATTGTTGGTAGGACGGCTTAGTGTAGCTGTGTGTCTGTCTGGTAACGTCACAGTCAAAATGAAATGCGTTAGAATGAAACTGTTACAGAAGCAGTGTAGCCAGTCGCTGTGTTCTTCGTGCAATTTATGTTCTGGAAGACTTACAGCTGTGAGGTGTAGCTCTTGTGTATAGGGCCTTGTTTGTTTGTGTTGCTGCCTGTTAGTATACACGAAGGTATCGTACCTGTTTGTGATTCTGCATGTTAGTATACTCGGAGGTATCGTACCTGTTTGTTTGTGATGCTGCCTGTTAGTATACACGGAGGTATCGTACCTGTTTGTTTGTGATGCTGCCTGTTAGTATACACTGAGGTATCGTACCTGTTTGAAGCAGTTCTTATGTAGGGTACTGTCGCCGATCCCGGTGGCCCCGCTTGCTAAGGCTTGGGTCTGCGGCCTCTTCTTTACTGAGATTTCGGATTCGAATCCCGCCGGCGGCATGGATGTATGTCTGTTGTAATTGTTGTGTTTTGTCAGGTAGAGGTCTCGGCAACGGGCCGATCACTCGTCCGGAGGAGTGCTATCGAGTGTGATGAGTGTCTGAGTGTGATCTCGAGACCGTAACAATGAGGAGTCCTAGGTCCCACTGGGGCTGCTGCTCCGCGAAAGAGAAAAAGAAACATAATGTAAACGTTTATTTTCGGATTGTAGTAGAAATCTTGAAAAATACCAGAACAACACACAAAAAGAGGAAGAGTTTAAGAACACCCGGTAGCAACGTACGCACTGCACGTATGTGAATGGGAGCCTCCATAGTGTCTAAGCGATGGACTGGGAGAAGCCGGGTTCGAAACCCTGTAAGGGAAGAAAATTTTTCTCCCCACCAAAAGATGTACACGTAGACCATTTCCGGGGCGCACGCAGCCTCCTATACAGTGGGTACTCGGGTACCGCGCCCCCGGTTAAGGCGGCTGGCAGGTGACACAGCCAGTTTTCATGATCCAAATAAGCTTTTAATGTGGCAGCGGAGCAAGCATTTAATAGTTTGTGACGTGTGTAAAACGCAGCATGGCTTAATAAGCTGAGAATTTAATCTGACTTTCTATTAAATAAAACATCATCTTATTACAGTGTTGAGATGCTACAGATTCCTGCAAGTATTCATATTTTTGGACATGTCTACTTTGAATTACAGAAAGCACACCAAGTATGTGATTCTGTAGTTAGGCACTGTGAGTTCGAATCCAAGGACTGCCATCCCCAGATGAGAAGTGAATTATTTTTATGCAGGACTAATTCCCTTTAGTACGTATTCTTGTTGGCAAGGGACCAGTTGTGGGAAGTTGCCGAGAGATCGCACTGTACTCTCCATTTCTCAAATACATGTCAGGCTGATCTCAAGGTTAGTACGGACTGCGATAAAGGATAGAAGAGTAGCGTGGTTGGAGTGAGATGGATATAATCATGCGCAATCCAGCGGCCATTTTGCTGCATGTACAGACCAGCTGGTGACGTGGCGTGCTTGTGATTGGTTGGTTTTGTCGACCCATGTGTCGGCTATTGTTGCAGACAGGTTTGATTCAAGGCCGTACGTTAGTGAGCTTCAAGATTTCTTGGTGGTTGTCAGTGTGAGGTTTATTTCTTTAAAATCATTTGTGCTGTTAATAAACTGTGAACGGATAGGGTTTTAGTGCAGTTGGTGGTTATCATAGTGTGTGAAATTTGAATATATAACGTCAGTAATAATAGTATAAGTGTTAATCACCTAGTGTCTCGGTGCCAGAAGGTTTTGTTGTGTGTGTGTGTGTGTTGGAGTCCGAAGTTTACGCCCGTTTGATTTACATGGATCACACAGAATCCCTAGTGGAGCTCATCTCTGCGCTGCACTCTTGGCGTCGTGGCTTGTTATAATAATTCCTTGACGTGTGTTAACAACTTATGGGATATTTACCTACCGGCCCGTAACGGAAGTCGCGGGTAAGTGGTTGTTTTTGTGAGTGTGTGGTTTAAATTCTGATAATTTTTGGTCCACTTCTGAAGTAAGTACAGGTAACTCGTTTTACCCGATTTCGCTTTAACGCAACTTGAAAATTTGCACGACTTTTCCAATTCACGCGATAATTTTCCCTTTAACGCGATTTGGCCTAGACGATCCATGATCGCGCTTGTCACATTTACTCGATAATTTTGTGTTCCACGCAATTTGACATACACGATCCGAGAGTACGATTATCTTCTGTAGCGGGCTAGCAGGAAGCGACGTCACTGGCACGCTATCAGTCACGTGTACGGATTGGTTATGTTTGTGTTATATCCATGCGGCTCATTTAGTTTTGTCTTAAACAGTATCGGCTTCTCTTGTCAATATGAGTGAGAAACGTAAATCTGCATCACCTAGTGCAATCCAAGTGGAAAATCGGGGGAAGACAGTCGGCAGTGAAGAGAAATTAAGCGTAATAATGCGACGTGAAAAAGGTGAACGAATCATTGATTTATGCCGTAATGTTACGCTGGCTTATGATATTACCTAGAAATACATTTATACTGTGTACAAATGTGTATATACCTTGTACACGGTACTTATATACTCTACAAATCCGTATGTCCACTAATGGAGTAGTCATACAGTGTATAGGGTGAGGTTGCCACTCCTGTAACCCCCCAGTAAATACATCGTTTTAGGTGGGAATTTTGTACTCGATTTTTGCGATATCGATTTGTGCGACGTTTTGAGGAACATAACCCTGGCGTAAAACGAGAGTTACCTGTATTTGGGGACTGATTTACAATTGTTAGGTCCCTGTCGCTGCAAGCAATATGGCGACCGACAGCCGACGCGTCCGAACCATTGCTGGGGGGGGGGGGGGCAATAGATGGTGCGTCACGGACTACTGACGTCACAGTTGTGTAACATCGCTTACTAGTGACGTAAAGCTTAATAAAATTAATTTAGGCGTTCTAGTTTCTTTTTCACCTGCACAAATTTTCTAACCTTTTGTTACAGTTATGTGAGATATCAGTTTTGTTGAAATACAGATCTTTTTGAACAAAAATACACACAGCTGCCCTCTGTACAGTGTGAGAGCAGAAATTTGTTCCTAGTATATAATCCAGCAGTGTGAGGTGTAGCAGGTGCCGTTCTTCCATGTGGTGCTCACAAAAGCATAGCATGTGGGGATTTGTGGTGTTATCTGTTTCAAGGTAACTAACGCAGCGCAGGAGAGTTCTTCTTGAGAAGCTAACTCGCCCTCAGCTACAGAATACATGCACCACATTTTATGGAACCCGAATGTTCATTACCGCATTAACAAGCCCTCGCCATCTGTGCCTATCCTGAGCCAGACCAATCCAATACGTGGTTCCCCATAACACTTCTTGAAGACCTATTTTAATATTATCCTCCCATGTATGCCTAGATCATCGAAGTGATCTATTTCCCTCAGGTTCCGCACTAAAACACTGTATGCACCTGTGCTGTCTCCCATCCGTGCTACGTGCCCCATCCATCTCATTCCTTTTGATATGATCACCCATACAATATGTGTTAGGGCTGCAGGTCATAAAGTTCCTATTTATGTAGTCTTCTCTACTCCCCTGTTATCTCGACCCTCCTAGGCCAAAATATCTTCCTTAGCACCCTATTCTCGAACACCTTCAGCCTGTGTTCCTCAACGTGAAAGACCAAGTCTCACACCCATAAAAAAACAGCAGACAAAATTACAGTCCTTTATGTCGTGATCTAACGGCGTGTGTCGAGTTCACAACAGTGACGTCACTATTCAGTGACGCCACTGCGTACGTCGCCCGTTTCTCGCCTTGCCCCCCACCGTCACAACCCTGGACGTTAGAGACATTCGTGGGTCATCGCATTTCGTGTTTCAGTCGCCATTGCATCGCCATTCGACAGTATCGTCCTGCGGCCCGGCGCGAGTGTTGCGCGTGGCGCCAACAATAGTAAACCAGAGGAAATTGTAGTAGAGTTGGAAAATCACAGTGTGACTGTAATTGGTTATATACCGCCCATCCAAATGTCTGTAACTCACGATGTGGCCCAGAAAGTTTATTTTTTAGTTTCGGTTGGTCCTGAGATTGTACAGGTATAAATTTCCTGAAGTAACCTCATAAAGTGTGTGACGTGTTCTCTGTGAGACGCAACCATACATTTATATAACGTTCAGACAAGCACTGTCCTGTTGCTGGTGTGGCCGTGCGCAGTAAGCTGATGCACACCCTGTGTGTATGTGAGGCAGAAATAGCATCTTCACTATTTCGGTACAGGCTGTAGCAGTTACTGGTGTGCCGGACATGTTGCCAATGTAAGAGAGCACACCATTCAGTGCGCTTCTCGAGGAACTCGAAGAAAACCACGTATTGACGTGGGAATTGCCACGGCACTGTCCCCCCATCCCCCCCTTTCTTACTGTCTTGTATAACCTGCCAGAAGGTAGGCCTGCAGTAACAGTGAAGTTGCTGTAGTGCCTAATTGTGCGCCATGGTATGAAGGCATGTTGGCGTGGAGGTATAGCTCCATGCAGTTTGAACTTAAGCAGTTGTTGCAAACGAATTGTCTGCTCCACGTCCCGGCCGTTTTGCCCCCTAGAAAGGGCCCTTGGTACTGACTGGATGGGGTTGGGCGGGCCCCAAGACCCAACCACAGAGGACCGGTCCCATTCCAGTGTGGTTGGCCGATACAGTAACACCAACAGTCCGCTGCTTGGATGGTGCCGTACGTACTGTCTTGTGACATTGTTTGTTGTGTACCGGAATGAATCACAGAAACTTTCATATGCATTTTAAAATTAATACGTATTTTAAATCTTGTAATTTTGATATTTATTGCATTGGTTCACCAGGTTTTCTAACATCTCAGTATATTTATTTTTCGTAACGCACCTCCCTGAGGATAGCCACATGAGTGGCCGAAACATGTAGGAGGAATTACAACGTTTAGACGTTATTTTCCCAAACTCGTGTGCAGTTGCAGGTTGTAGCCACCACATGTAACAAGTTACCGCCTTAGCGGTGCGGCATTTTCTCTGACACGTCAGAAACGCGGGTAGTCTAAACATGTTTGGCAGGCGCGAACTCGAAATTGATTGATGTACGTACGTGATTGTAGAATTCCACGCCCTGAATCAACGGCATCTTGTATTCAGCAAAGCAGTCAGCAGCGTGTCATATGCAATATACTTAGTGCTTCCATCTTCAGTGTTTTACTTTCTGGGCACCAGAATGCAAGATAAAACCCCAGTACGGGTTTAGTTGTGCGAGATGTTAGTTTTGGGCTGCTGGGAGAGGAAATACAAGTTTGGACATAGTAGGCAGGGCGTTAGCAGCAGTACAGTGACGAAAGTGGTGCGTGCACAGTTCCAGGGCCGGATTAGGGATGGGGGGGGTGGACCGGCCGGGCAGTACCTTGGAGCTCCATGTTGCGAATAAATTGGGCGCTAAGAAGGCCCAGGAATGATTGGAATCGTGGTGCCAGGCTGCACACGCGGCGGCTGTGTTAATTGGCTTGTGTGAGCTTTCAAGTCGTGTTGCATTACTGTCGTAGTTGATAAGTTTATTACTTATCAAAATGGCTAGAGGAATGGAATCTAGGGAAAGCAGAAACAGAAGTAAGTGGGACAGCATTTTTTGTAATTGTAGGACGGAATTTTACAGAAACTACAAAAAAGTGGTTTATTATTTCTTATTAAGTAAGTTCTAAAGTTCATCGTTTTTTACAAAAATATGGTTAAAATGTATAAAATGGATTATTAAGTGTATTCATAGTAGGTTTTAATAACTTTATATGGAACTTAGCCAAATCACTGGCGTCAGAGCGAGCTGCGGTTGGAAAACGTCTCACACTGCTGGCACTGGCCTGCAGAAGGACACAACAAGTGTCACATTATTCTTCTTCAAGATGTACTCCCTTCAGGTCACTTGAAGAAACTACAAAATTCACAAAATGTGGAACGTAAAATTAGAAAAATTTTAATTTACGAATGTTTTACCGGATTTATGTTAATAACTACGAGATCCATTTGATTTACAGAGCAGTTGAGTTTGCGAGCAAAATTCGTCGATTCAAGAGCTCAAACATAAAATATTGAAAGGAATCTGTTAGTGCGATCAGCCCCGAAAACTGCAGACGGTGAAATTCGTGAAAGTCTGTAATTCCGTTCCTGAAGCATTCCCAATCAGCCCCCTTCCTTCCCATTTCTTCACCAGACTTATGTATATATCGACACTCAGTGCTGTGTAGTAAACGCCGTCTCAGTGGATGGCATACTTTATGTGAGGGCATAACTGCACTGCTGTTGGTACCTTCCAATTTAAAAACAGAGAATATAATTGCTGCTCGATCTGGTGACAATTCGAAGTATTCATAACCTTAACAATGCAGGCTGTTAGCTTTGTTGAGATCGGAATTATAGCAGTGGAGGAGGCACGAGCCATGTTAACAGCGTCAGGCTGTATTCAGACTATACTTGACAGAGAACACCGCGTGCTTCGATTACAAAGAGCAATAAATAACTGTTTATATGCCCGAGGGCATAGGAGGAGAGAAGTGGGTATTGGCTTCGTCATGAATGTCCGTCCGTCTGTCGGCAGTGGCTACCGGGATTCCTTGCCCAGGGGTAAAGCGGCTGGAGTGTGAAGAACGCTGAGGTTGAGAATGAGTGGAGCTGGTCGTCATCTGCCCGCCCTACGACCCCCACTTCTCTCGTACTATTGGCTGCTCGCCCATCCATATCCCATAAGATTACTATTTGC
Organism: Coptotermes formosanus; assembly: GCA_013340265.1. Lineage (NCBI taxonomy): Eukaryota > Metazoa > Arthropoda > Insecta > Blattodea > Rhinotermitidae > Coptotermes > Coptotermes formosanus. The sequence continues at coordinate 231,290 of BLKM01000157.1, read as the reverse complement.
TGTGCAAAAGTAACGTTGCCACTGTGAATGCCATGAAGTGATATGGGGAGTGGAAGTGTAGCTCCACTTATTCTTAAGTTTACAAAAGTTGAGGTGCGTGGTCAGCTCCACAACCGGGCCGCTTTACCCTTCATATCTGCTGAGTAGGCTGGGTGGACCCCACATTCGGTTCGGACGCTTTGGAGAAGAAAAAATGGTTTTGTCGTTGCCTCGGACATGCAGCGCGTGGCTCTGTAACTGCATTGCGTAAGGTAATTCGACTGTGTCAAGTACAGCGCTCTGTACACGTGTAGCTCACCGATTGTTTATATTTGCAGTTACCGAAACGTCGTCCTGTGTGCTTTACTTTCCTGTTTTGCATGATGGAGGTGCCTGTTCGAATTCTCGTTCGGAGACAGACTGTCCAGATTGAGTTATTTCGTGGTATTGCACAGTACCTCCAAGTAAGGGCCGGGGCCTTGCCTTCAACTAGGTCACACCCGGTTCCATTGACATTGTGTTTGGGTTATTATTTGCCATTAAGCCTGTCGGTCGGCAGACATCATATAGTCTGAGCTAGTTACAGCATGTAACTAACTAACTAACTAACTAACTAACTAACTAACTGCCTAAATAACTAACTATTAGATAGTTAGCTATCTCCTTGGAGCACGGTCCTTCTTGAGAAGCTAACAGTTCCTCAGCTAGTCAAGAAATTTCCCGCATTTTATGGAACTCGAAGGTTCATTACAGCACTTACTAGAGCCCGCTAGCTATGCCTTTGCTTATCCAGCTGAATCCAGGCCATGCCATCTCGAAGATCCATTTTTTATCCTCGCATCTACGTCTGGGTCTCCCAAGTGTTCTCCTTCTGTCAGGTCTCCCTACCAAAATCCTTCATACATATTTCCTTCCCGCCGTACGTGCTACATGCCCCGCCCGTCTTATTCTTCTCGATTTTATCACCCGCATAATATTTGGTGGTGAGTAGAGATCATTAAGTTCCTCGTTATGTAGTCTTCTCCACTCCCCTGTCACCTCGTCTCTTTTAGGCCCAAATGCCTCCCTCATCACCCTATTCTCTAACACCCTCAGGCTTTAGTTCCTCCCTCAATGTCAGAGCCCAAATTTCGCACCCATACAAAACAACAATTAAGATCATAGTTATGCATACCCTAGTCTTTGTATTTTTGGATAGCAACCTGGAAGACAACAGATTCTGCGCCTGACGACAGCAAGCATTCCCCGACTTCAGCCTGCACTTAATTTGTTCATGAATGGAATTTCGAGTTACAGCATCACTAAATCAGAATGTAAATATATGGTTATAAGCTGGGTTGAGTGACTTTTAGCTTTTGTGCGTGTGTGTGAGTGTAGTGCGTGCGTGCGGTGACTCTCTTGTTAACTTCAGTTAAGGAACTGTTCTGTTTTGCCCGTTTATGTGTACACAACACAACACAACACAATCACTTCACGCGCACAGTGAGTGCCATCACACAGGTTACGGCCCAGAACAGCGGTTTCGAATTATTTCCAATATGAAGGCCCATTGTTAACCTAAACAAGGCCTGCAGTGTAGGTATCACGTAACATACAGGCGCGTTCGCGTAACCATTTATGCCGTGGAAAAGCAATACCTATTCATACTTATATCAGCTGTTACCAGTCACACCTGTCGGAATGCGAGGGTATTTCTTCAGTGTATTACTTGGATCACACTAACAAAATTAAGAAACGAATCATGACAGAACTAATCAAAGAACATAAATGTAAATTAATTTGCGCGGACAAGCAACTCGTACCCACTGATTAAAAACAAATATTCCAGATTTTTTATTCACGCCGCGACATGTTTCAGTGCTTCAAACCACCGTTTGCAGGGGGCTCTGCGTTTTAAAAAAACGCCAGAAACACCTTTAAAACACTTTCAAAGCACTCAGTTTTTTTAGTTGTCACTGAATATTGGGTTTTAACGAGCGCGTACGGGTTGGTTGTTAATAGGCATCAATCTGTGTAGGAACGTACGCGGTATGGACAGTGTAAAATTCATAAATTTAAATGTTTACACGTAAATATATGATTCTTACCAGTTTATTATGATAATATATGTCTAACGTGGTGCTAATAAATTAATTCGTGGAAGAAAAAAGTTAGCTGGTGGAGATTCGAACCCGGGACTTTACCACAGCCCATGCGAGTTCAAGCTAATTACGAATAACTAAAGGAGAAAAGGTAAAAGTGAAAGTTGTAATTGGGCTGAGTGGAATCCCACGACCATCCTGGCGCCCGGAGTGGCCGTACGATTCCTTTGGTCTGCACTCAACTACCCCTTTCACTTATGCAATCTCAATGGGTATATTTAGGTATGGCGCCTTAACGGTCTCGGCCATTGAGGTTACACACTGAACGTGTGTTATTTTCTTGTACATATGGTGATCTGAGGCATTTAATTTTGGCTATATTTGAGAACTGCGAAAAGATATTAACATGTTATGTACTTACAATTCATTGATGCTGAACGCGCCAACAAACTAAGGTACGCATGACACAAATAAATGAAAAAAATTATTATTTAATTATCTTTGTATTAAATACATTTCTTTGTGCGCTGTAGATTGTCATTTGTTAACAACGATCGGCATTTGTTACCAACTACCAACCTATGAAACGCAGCATCCCAGAAGCTCGAATGCCTAGACTACATCGCGAGGGAAGGCACGAAATTCGCGTGTGTTTAACTGTTCTAATTACTGTATTAGTAGCAGTTTGTATTATCAGATCGTGTTTATTGGATTCTGCCGATCTCTGCTTTCATGGAAAATAGGAGTTGAGGTTAGGATGGCGGTCCGTGCGTAAGAGTGGTACAGTCTGCTTATATACTGCGTGAGTTTGGTTATAATTTCAGAATACAGGAGTTTGTTTATAGTTAAGTTTTGGTTTCGATGAATGGGGTAGAAATGTGGATTAACGTTAATTTCTAATAATGTCTAAAGCATAACATCTGCCCACATGAAGTGATTAATACGTTCAAAATAATGTTGTAAATTTCGTGGGTTTCTGGTAAGGTTAAGTTTTATACTCATGCCTATATTTAAACAGTTTGTGTGAATTAAGCGTTAATCTGTACAGTTAAATATTAAGTGCCCTTTCATATGTCGTCACTACAGTTTATAATGTAGATGAAGCAATAACATGCACCCACAAGTAAGTACAGTTGCTCGTCATCCAGCTGTCCTGTCATTGTTGTGCGCCAGTACTGGAGGGCAGGAACACACTTGTTAGCAGTGCAGCTGATATTATTGTGGCTCTGTGAACGGCTATTGCAGTCCGAAGTGCAGACGCTGACAGCGATTAAATTAGGGAAATAAATAACATTGCATTTAATTTCATTGCCACTTCGTGTTTTCGCATGAAGCAAGCAGTAGCATCGTTCAAGAACACACGTGTAACTGCAGTTAAAGTGACCATTTCATTCATTCTGTCCCATGAATAATGAAAAAAGTTCTTCTTCAGCTTATTATCATTGCTATTCCTGTTCACAAAGTAACGTAGTGTCGAGTTATAGACAGTCACGTAAATGGATACGAAATCATCACATGTGTCCAGTCTGTCGTGTTTCTACTAACACTTGGATCATAAATTGTTCCTTGGTGTCCAGTTCTGGAACTCTTCCTTATTACAGGCTGAGAGAAAGTAAAGATGTGAACAAGACAGGCAATGTACTTATCACGTAACACTGAAGCGCGTTCGCGTAACCACTGTTCTAGTGGAAAGGAATAAGTGTTACATATTGTGAGTGTGTGTCTGTAGCCTTAGTTATACAGCATGCAAAGCGCATGCGCCGTATTGTATTGTCACCTGTGGTCTGTCTGTCTCATATTTTTCCACATTGCCTCATAAACGGCACGATTTGGAGAAAAGAAAGTGGCTGAACGTAAAATGTGTGTTGTGATTTTCTCTACAACTCTTGGCTGAAGCATTCCTCGTTCTAAGAAGAATTCAGCGAGATACCACCGTAAAGGCACATAGGTCTTCATGTAATGTACCCGTTATTCTTGTCAGATTTTAGTGAACTATGAGTTTTCTCGACAAGTTTACAAAACAAAAAAAAACTCGAATATCAAATTTGATGAAAATCCGTCCAGTGGAAGCGGAGTTGTTCCATGCGAACAGACATAAGTGACGAAGGTACTAAGCCGTTTGTCGCAGTTTTTCGATAGGCGCCTAATATATTTCGCGGACCGCCGTATATTAATAGTTGTACACATTTAGGTTCGGTCAATTTATAAATACTTAACAACAAAGAAAAAGAAAGAACATTGTTGGAAATGTAAATGAATTCACATTTATTTATCACGAGCGGGAAGACATTTTCCCCTTTTCCAAAACGTCCAGGCCTAGACTGCGCCCCACGCAGCCTTCTATGCAGTGAGAACTGGGATTTTTCTCGGGGATGAAGTGGTCGGAGCGTGATGTTGACCACTCATCTTTATCTATCGTCGAAGGGAAGAATAAGAGGAGCTGTTTCTCTTCTGCCCCTGTACGCGTTCGTGGCATTGACAGGGACAGCGTTACCTCGTGTGTTTTAACATAATAATAATAATAATAATAATAATAATAATAATAATAATAACAGCTTAACCAAAGAAACAAAACGCCTGCTGCTGGAGGACTGCTCCACCTCAGGCTTAATGATTTCTGCCTTCCGCCGCGATGCAGACGAGCGCTCTGCTGTTCTGGGATATTACCCAGCGTTGGGCGGTAGACTGTACCGACTTTTCGGGACACCATTGGGTCCGATCTTCAAGGGTCAAGACGTCAAAGGTTGGAGTTGGATTTTGTAGAGAATATTAACCCTTTAAAGACGGAACGTATCTGTTTTATATAAGGCCTCAGTGCGTACCGCGCTGTAAACACTCTCCACTTCGGTTATAAAAATCAATCTCTTAATGTTTTATAAGGCAAAAGTTGCTGTTTGTTCTGAGATCCGTACAAAACACATAAACGCAACGTGGGCACCACGTAGAATTTTTTAATGTTAAACCTGGCGGTACGTAAAGTTACCGCTAGGCTTTAAAAGGTTAAAGAGGAAGCGTATCTGTTTTATATAAGGACTCAGTGCGGACCGCGCTGTAAACACTCTCCACTTCGGTTATAAAAACCAGTCTCTTATTGTGTTATAAGGCAAAAGTTGCTGTTTGTTCTGAGATCCGTACAAACACATAAACGCAATGTGGGCACCACGCAGAATTTTTGAATGTTAAACCGGGTAGTACGTAAAGTTACCGCTAGGCTTTAAAATGTTAAATCACACACTGTATGTTCAAGGATTTTTTTTACGAAAGTCGTGCAGTTTATGAGGTAATGTGGAATAATGGGGTAGAGACAGACGGGGCCACAGATGACAGTATAATACCGCGCATGCGCTTTGCATGCCAGATAACTAAGGCTACAGATACGCACACAGAATATACAATAGTTATTTCATTTCCACTCCAACAATGGTTACACGACAGAGCCACAGCGTCACGTTGCAGTACGTTGCCTGCCTTTTATTTCCCAGTGCCCCAGGCAGTGCTGCTCAGTTCTTAACCTTACGGCACGGCCGCTCGGTCTCACATCCTTTCCAGTTCGCCATTCACAGTTCTTCCTCCCATTCTGAGCTGTTGATAGGCAAACATCACCCCTGCTTGTGCAGGCGTAGGGTGCCGCGGAGGTATAGTTCCTACTCATCTGCAGCTATGGCCCTTGAAGTGTGTGTGTGTGTGGGGGGGGGTTAACGCAACACCCCTGTCGTTTTACCTCGGGGAATGAGACCCAACAGGCCTTAGCCAGGAGGGTGGGTGGGACTGGGGGCCGGTCCTGACGGGCAGGGAAAACCTCACCCACACCGGAATTCGATCCCGGAACTATGCAACCCGTAGCGAGTCGCTAGCCTGACAGCGAGGTTCCGGTTGTGCTCCTCTATAGATGTGGCCGTTAAAATGGAGAAAAATACATACGGTTCTTTATGTAAGAGGGTTTTCTGTTTTCCTAGGCGTCCAGGCAGGCTCTGTGACACACGTAGCCTGCTCTTTAATGGATACCGACAGCTGTTTCGTCGGAGATAAAGCGGAAGGAGCGTGAAGCTGACCATTCACCTGCATGTAGTGCTGAAATAAATAACGCCCCTTCCTATATGGCGCAAACAGACCACGTTACGGTTACAGTTCCGTATGTTGCTGCCCTGTGGGCAGGCTGCCGGTGCGTAGAGTGCTTCGGAACCCACAGGGACACTTCAAACCGCGTGCAGTGGTTACGTGCGTGTGGTGACACACCGTCTGGCTCAAGTGTCTGTCAATAAACAACTGGTCGCAGTACGTCTAGCTACATGTTTCGACTTAATCATTCTCAGGTTAATGTGGCGAAGTACAAACATATAAAAGAGTTAAAAATTGGATGAAATATAGAATATCACGTGTCAGCTATTTTAATTAGATGTTAATTACAGGTAGCAATTAGGCAAGCAGCAGGTGCATGGCCAAGTTCGCCTTATTTCTCGAGACTCTAATTCAATATGGGCCGCGATAGCTCAGTCGGTATAGGGACTCGCTACGGGTCGGACGGTCCGACGATCGAGTCCAGGTGGGGGCGAGATTTTTTGCAGCGGTCAAGACCGGCCCTGGGGCCCACCCAGCCACCTGTACAATGGGTACTGGGTTCTTTCCCGGGGTAAAGTGCCTGGGGCGTGGGTTTGGCCTCCCACCCACATTTAGCGCCAAGGGTAAAAAAGAGTAGATCTATATATTTACTCCCTCGCTGGGCTTCCATGGCGTGTTCTAGGGTGAACTTCACCTCACTTCTAATGCAATATAAAAATTCTTCCGCCAATCAGCGTTCTTCTCGTCCCACACTTCAGTGCACCACGACAGGCAGTAAACTCGTTTCGGGTTACGCAGTGCGATGTTGGAAGGAATTCACTGAAAGAGTAACATGCACGTTTCTGGTATACGGAATCGGCACTGACCCCTTTGTGAGAATGGGTAGAAACACAGAACATAAATGTGACCTCACAAATTGTACACGAATTGCTTTCCTGACTGCACTAGAGGTGAAATCAGGAAAAACGCATAAAATACGAGCATGATATTGCAGATTGCTTAAGAACTCTACCTTTGATAGGTTGGGTAGCGAATAAGAATGGAGACACAAACACAACCATGTGATAAGGGATTATAAAGGAATTATGGCGTACACGGGAATACAGGTCAAATTATAATGAAAATAAAATATAAACGCGTTTTATCAAATTCCGTGTAGCTCTGTGGGCTGTGTCTTCGAAATCTTAAAGTTCTAATTAACACAAAACGTGAAACATAAACGTGCCACAGTAAATAATACAGGGATTTTATGTTTGACAAGTTTAATTGTCAGTTTAGAACAGAACAGTGTGGCAGGAACAACACGATAACTAAACAACACAGTGGCATAAAGTGACAATGAAGAATAACAAAGAGGACATATGACACTTTAGCACTGCAGTAAATTTCAACATGTGTATGAATAAACTTCGGGCGATCCCTGTGGCCGCGCGGTCTAAGGCGTGGGTCAGCAGCCGTTCGCTTGCCGGGATTGCGGGTTCCAATCCCGGCGGGGTCATGGATGTCTGTGTTTTGTGAATGGTGTGTTGTGACAGGTTGAAAGAGGTCTCTGCGTGAGGCTGATCGCTCGTCCAGAGGATTCGAACCGAGTGAGGTGTGTCTGAGAGTGATCGTGAAGCCTCGACAGTGAGGAGGCACTGGCCCCCTAGAGGCTCTAGCGCCGCGGGAAAAATGTGTTAATAAATTTTAGTGTATATATATATTTCCTTTAAATAAATTCGTTGTTGAATGTAAAATTGTAAATGTAAAATTTCTAGTGATTTCGATCGTGTATATGAGGCTTCTAAGAAATCATCATCATCATCATCATCATCATCATCTTCTTCTTCTTCTTCTTCTTCTTCTTCTTCTTCTTCTTCTTCTTCAACGGTGCAAGAGATCCCATTTGTCCCTGACGTCTACAACATTTCGCCTCCAGATATTCCTGTCCCCTACTCGTCCCGTCCTTCCCCTTATATTCAGCAGCTATAAGGAGTCCCTCCTGATGTCTTCCCTTCTCAGTCGTGGTCTTCATACAGGTCTTCTTCCATGGAATTTTCCATGCACCACCTTCGGTATTCTATAAGTATCCATTCGGTCTACATGACCGACATATGGCAATCTTTTGGACTTAATAATTGCACTCTGTCGGGTCCGTCTAACAATTCATATAGATGTGCGCGATTTCAGGCCCCCGGCGAAGTGTAAATGGGAACTGCGCCCTTCTGGGGTGTTACGCAGCGTAGATTGGTAGTTTTGTCCGACGTTTCGGGACGAACGAGCAGTCCCATCTACAAGGTTCAGGCAGCCCGATAAGACTGCTTGGCATTTCTTTTTTGACTTCTTGACCCTTGAAGAAGGGACAGATATGTTGTCCCGAAACGTCGGTACAGAGCTAGCACTCAGCGCTATGTAATAACGCAGAAGAGTGCAGATCTCATCCACATCGTGGCGAAAGCCTGAAACCCAGACGGTTTGTTTGTTTCACGTGTGGTTTTGAGGTTTCATATCAGTGGCCACGCCGGCTAAGGCGTGGGACTGCGGTCGTTCACTTACTAGGATTGCGGGTTCGAATCCCACCGGGAGCATGGATGTCTGTCTCTGTGAGTGTCGCGTTTTGTCAGGTAGAGGTTTTTGCGAGGGGCTGATCACTTGTACAGAGGAGTCCTACCGAGTGTGGTGTGTCTGAGTGTGATCGTGTAGCCTGGACAGTGAGGAGGCCCTGTCCCACTAGGGGCTGTTGGGCCGTTCGGGGGGGGGCGGATGTTGTGTAATGTCCGTAATATTTATTGGCCCTGTCAACACTGGAGCAATGGCAGATCTGACCGCTTTTTCTCAATGTTTGAAATACATCAGTTTTAAATGACACATAGCAGTGCATTGAACAGTTAGATATGGTAACTGAAACCAAGAAATGGAGACAAGCTTGTAAAAGTATCTTGTGAACCTCCCACATGTTTCGGACACTTATGTGGCCATCCACAGGGAAGTGCGTTACGAAGAATGCGTCTTTGCATTTGCCACTGGGTCACATGTGATGTCGGTTGGGAACTGCTGCTGGGCTTAATTCCGTCTCAACACAATCTCTCAGCTTTTGGGGTTGGAAATTAGGCAAATCAAATTCAGAAGATTTCGATTTAACAATTGGGTTTATTGTAGCATGGAATTATAAACAAAGTACAATAGTAAAATGTATTCAAAACGAGTGCAATTCGTTGGTAGTTGAAATATTATATGCAAAATAAGCAGGAAATATCTTAATTTGATAGAAAGTAATGCAAGGTGAGATTAACATAAGAATGGATTGCAATCAAACACTACATCGTTAAATTAAATACTCAACAGTTGAATGTATTACAAAGTGGAATTCGAATGTAACACTACGTGTATTCAAACAAACTTTAATGTGCCTTTCAGAACAAAGGTGTTCAGTGCTTTCAAAACAGTAAGTTGGAAGAAACAGCAATTTGTTAACAGTTTAACACAGCGATACACAGAGTGAAACTAAAGAGAAGGCACTGAGTGCAGTACAGTCATCCATCTCTTTCCGAGGGTTCGTACTTCGCGTTCTATCTAAAAATTCCGTGTGGTCGCCTGAAGAATTAACGGGGGGAATCCTGAAATGTCGAGAACGTTCTAGAAGGTGTTAGAAGCTTCGTGTAGAAGTGGCGCGGTTGGTAATGCGATTCCATCATGACTTGCCCCCTGACCAACGAATGCGTGTCATTCGCAGATAACACTGGAAGTGTGTAAAAAGTGAATTAAAGTCCTTTTCATTTTCATTTTTTTAGATAAATGACTAAAACGGATTTAAGCGTAGAAAGAAACATTAGAATATGTTATTATAAAGGAAAAAACTTAAAAATACTAAAATATTGTTTTGGGGGAGGTCAGTTATTCCCGGATTCTTCCTTTTGGACCGCAACCCTCACAGAAGGCGAGGCTGACTGTACATTTACAGTAATAAAAATGAAATTAATGTAACAGTGGTTGTTAATACAACAACAAAACGCTTTTTTGAATTAAAATTAAGAGGTGCGTGTACTTCAAACGAATATGAAGGAATTATATTCAGATAAATACGACACTAAATTTAAAAAAGACGTCAATAAATATTCATAGAAATGCGAACTGAAATCTTTTGTAAGGGAACGAATGAACTTGAAGTAAACAGAACGTTCAGTTGTACACAGACATCAGTGCATAACTGCAGAAAGTAAAGTGAGATTTAGCATGAAGACTAACGAACCGTACTGACATGAATACGGCAGCGAGTAACACAAAGCTTCAATAAATATTTACACACAGAAATGAAACTGAAGTGAGACTGGACGGCATATATTAAGTAAATAGAATATTCAGTTGAAAAGACACAAATAAATTAATTGTAACACCATTACAAAAATTAATTTAATACAAAGCTGAACGTATTTGCTTCAATCAGATGTGATAACGTGAACACGTGAACATAAGGGTGAAGATACTGCGTAGAGATAAATAAATCTTACAGTTAAAATATATTAACAATGAATTGTGTTTAAACAGAGTTGAACTGAAATTTAAGAGCAGACGGAACGAACTGCATGCAAGTTACATCAGCGATTGTAATATTAAGCTAAAACAAAAACCAGACACATATATATATATATACATACATACACAGATTGAAACAAAATAACGAACGCCTTTCACAGGCTCCGCCATTTCCGAAATTGCGTTTGCTTTATATACCAGTGTTGCCACGTCACCAGCACATGAGGTACTGACACAAGATGTCTGTTCTAAATAGTGAGTTAATTAATATGTACAAGTAAACCGAACGCTAAATTACATGAAATTTGTACTTCCTAATACCGGTAAATTTGTATGGTGCTAGCGAAAAATTGTGTATTACAGCTGGTCTGTTAAGATAATCTATTGTGCAGTATTTACACAGCCTGTTTCAGTTCAGACTTCCTAACAAGACTGTACCTTATCTAACGCAGTTTGTTACACGTAACGGCATTTTAGTCACTTGAACATAGGGAGAAGTAATCGCCGCCGTGTTTCAGCCTGTTACATTTTGTGTCGCCCCTAATGAGAACGGTTACGAAGTTAATACAGAAACATTCACTGGTCGTGCTGCGTGAAAACTGAAATTGCACCCCCAGCGCTATCCGTGAAATACATCGACCGGCGTGTTTCGGGAGTAGCAACATTAGCACTCATGCTGACAGCAGCACAGCCACTGGAGGGCTCTGAGTGCAGGCCGAATGGGCAATGCGGAATTGATAAAATTCTGCCTTTAGGCAGTAGAATTCCGTTTGGTATTGTTTTAGGTAAGAAAAATTATGTCTTATTCTACTTGTGTTTCTCTGTACGTAAGCAGTTGTGTAACCATTCTTATTTTGAAAAACATCCGTGCTATTTTACGCAATTCACAGTTTTCAGCTCCAGACTACAGTAAAATGAAAATACATAAATTTCGAATAACTCCTTTTTTCGTGTAATGCTTTTTTCTACCGAGAATTTCAACTCATCCCACCGGGGGCTAGGGTCAGATGTGGCCTCACTGTTTCCTGCTCTTCAAGTGACTCCCTTTGGTGCAGTCATCTCATACACTTACTGAACCGGTTCACTGCCGTTTTACACGCTGGATCCTGCACTTCCTACCGCCGTTTTCTCAGCCTATGCTTATGCCTGAACAGGTGGCCCGAGACAGATCGTGTTATATCTGGAAGCTTGATTTGATTTCGACAGCTCGAGGCTATAGCAGCTGTACAGTCGCGTGCCATTTTATCCTTATCTTCAGACTGAATTTGGATTCTAATGAGTTTAATTCACATTCAAGGCTTCGAAGCCGCTCCGCATCTTTGATTTTATTACCAATGGCCGAAAATTCCCCAAAGGATCCAAAGTGCAGAAAACTACTGGCAGGTGATCTGAATGTGTGGTGTTACAGAAAATTATATCTGACGTTCAGAATTTGCGGTGAACCAAAATATCAAATACATCAACACGTAATATTTGGGAAACTGTGCTTTGAATTTTGGCTGCCTCAGACAGCGTGCTTACAATTCTGATCACCTGTCAGAACGAACTTACATCTAATGCTGAAGAACTGAATGATGTCTGCATAATCAGAAGGTGTGCGGAAAATTGCAAGGTTTTGAAAATCGCCTTACCAATTCCAGTATCCATTCTGCTTCATGGAACGTAAACTGATAACAATTTTACCAATGACCACTGTCTTGCCCTCTGATGCAGTACCATTTAGCTCTGTACGGTGTGCTTTACAGTGTTAAGATTCGAACTGGAAGCCTGAACTGAATGACCCGGTCACATATCGGTGTCACTTCACAGGAGGCCGAATGTTTTGCGCGGTGACCTGGTTTGGATGAGGTTTGTGCCAGCAGCTGGACGTGGGAGCGTGTTTGCTTCTATTCAGGCACTCCCTTCACATCACAAGCGGTGCTGGTGTTTGCCCAGACGTACCAAAATTTCGTAATTGTATCGTTTTTCTAAGGGCATTCTGAGTTCTGTACGCCTCTACTTTAATTGCGGTCAACTGTTATACAAATATCACATATCTCCTATATATCGTGTTATATATGTATAAGTTATGTTTACACATCACATGTATTTTCGACGAGAAAGAAATTTGAGCGTACCTTCTATTAACATTATGTAGAGTGCCCCATATTTTGGCCCCATTTTAACCACATTTGTTTTTTCTCGACAAAAGTCCTCCAATAGCAAATTTCACGGGAATCCTTCCAGTGGAAGCCGCGCTGTTACCTGAAGACACACGGACGGACGGACGGACATGAAGATAACAGGCACTATGCGTAACTATGCGAAGGCGCCTAAAAAGAATTTTGAATTTTCTTTATTTTCCACTCCAAAACTAAAATGTGTGTTAATTCTTTGCTTTCAGATTATAATTTACATGCGATTTCGAAAGTAAAATTTCGGGTCTTCTTCTTCCCTGCACGTTGAATTTTATATGAAGCAGTGCAGAGCCTCCGCTGGCAAAAAACTTTCAGAATTTTCTGTAATTGCCCCACAATTAAAGCAGAGGTCAGTACAGTAGCAGGTGGCGTACCCGTCAGCTGCACCGACGTTAACCTCGGGTTCCGTCACCGTGTCTGCTGACCTGTGGGGAGCGAAAAATTGGGCTCGACCTCCTGTGAAGTTTTGTCATAGTTCGGGTGTTTGAAGTCCGTCCGGTGGGTGATGCCTTGCAGGAACCTGTGGGCCAGACGCCGTGCACAGATTCTTGTGGGAATGGCCGTACACGCACCGTGCCATGCAGCGCCAGTTTGCTGGTGGGGCTGCGGTCTTCACCGTCGATGTCCGGGTGAATTTTCAGGTCCGGGTTTATGAGAGGTGGCACATGAAGGAGGTGGCTGTATTGCAGACGTTTCGGGACATCCGCGTTCTAATTTCTGGAAGGCTTGGAGCCGTCATAATCCTCTGCGCTGTGGTATCTGATTTAACCATACTATTGAAGGTGGGACTGCAGGCCTGGACAGGCCCACAGGGTTCTAGGAGGTCGAGGCTCCCAGATTTCAAGACAATCGGCACATGAAGGTGGTAAGGTTGTCAGCTATACGCACCGGCCGCCTTTACCCCCAGGAAATATTCCTGGTACTCATTTCTGTTAGAGGCTGGGTCGAACCCCCGGGCCATAGTGCGACCGACAGGATTATGTTAATGAAAAATGGCACTGACACCATCGGGAATCGAACCCGCGACCTGCCGGTTTGTAGCGCAGTGCCTCAACCAACTGTATTTTCTACAAAATGTAAGTTGACGTGTCGGTAGGAACATAAATACTGTAAAATAAATAAGGTACTTTACACGGCATCTTTTCTTTAGTGACTTTTTGCCTGATGATGGTTGTGTTTTATGAGTCGAAACATGTGGCACAATAATTTCGATATATGACAAGTGTGATTGGTGTTTTTTTCCTCAACTTATTCAAACTGGCTGCTAGGAACAAGGATCCTGAGGACACTGGTTTGAACCCCGGGCTCTGCTAGTAACGGACGACTTACGAGGGGACCCTCTGAATCAGAACACGGGTGCATAAATTTCACCGATGAAACGACGCGTCTTTCGCGAAATACCAAGTTTCTCCTGCAGCCGAATGTTCAGACAGTTGTCGGGACCTGAGCAAGATCTTCGCTAAACTCACCGAGGCGACAGACGGACAGGAGGGACAGACACAGTACGGCACTGCTGTGAAGGTTTCGACAGGGCAGAACCGAAATATCCAGGGTGCCTGACTCGACGATGTGCAAACGTGTGTGAACGGCGACTGTACTGGAATATCGTAGGGGAATTTAGTTCACTTTCCGTGGAACTGCCCAGTGCCGTAGGAGATTACAGACATGTCGTCACCGAAAATGTTACTGGGCTGCCATGGCGAACTGCTGACTGACAGTAACACTGAAAATGGGCTGTGCCCCATGACGATTGCAATACAGCCAACCACCTTCTGCATGTGCCACCAATCCTCGTCTTCATCGGGGGCTGAGTTGCGGCCTGGATAACCTGAAACATTTCGAACGTGTGATCAGTTAAAGTTTAGGAAATGTCTCCTGTTGCTTTGTACGAGCGACAGGTTAAAGCTTATGTCTGCACTGTGTTGCAGTCTGCTTTGGGCCTAAGAGGGACGAGGCAACAGGTGAGTGGAGAAGACTGCATAACGAGGAACTTAATGACCTGTACTCATGACCAAATGTTATTCGGGTAATCAAATGGAGCAGAATGAGATGGGCGGGGCATGTGGCACGTATGGGGGAAAAGAGATGTGCATACAGGATTTTGGTGGGGAGACCTGAGGGAAGGCCACCACTTGGGAGACCCAGGCATAGATGGTAAGATAATATTAAAATGGAACTTGAAAAAGTGGGTTGGGGCATGGACTGGATTGAGCTGGCTCAGGATAGGGACAGGTGGCGTGCTGTTGTGAATGCGGTAATGAGCCTTCGGGTTGCATAAAATGCGGGGAATTTCTTGACTAGGTGAGAAACTGTTAGCTTCTCAAGAAGGCCTCTGCTCCATGGAGTTAGTTAGTTGCAGCCTGCAGCGTTTGAGGACTGTAAGTAATGCAGTCTGCGTGCCGTCTTGTGTACCAAATTGTGTTAATTTTAACGGCGCTTCAGTACCTGAGATCATTTGGCGTCGAATGATAAGATGTTAGTGAAATATTAAGCAGCCGCTGTTGACCGGTTACTGACCCTGCGTCGTCCTAAGAGGTCCTGCTTACATGCTTTGACACAGAGACGGGCCGATCTGTGGGTTTTCTTGGGTTTCCCTCAGTTCCTCCAACAAAGCGGTGGGAGAGTATCTGGAATTAAATTTGTCTGCTTCCTTCTACATTCACTAACCATCTTACAGTCCGACGCTGCGGCGTCTCACTGCCGACACCGTCACGCAATAAATCACAAATAAATACAGCACTGAGATGTTCGCCTCTGCCATCAACAGACCCACGTCGAGAGTTGAAGATTATTGCAGCCTTGTGAGATGTGACGCCGCACAGCTTGGTGTGTTTCGGACGAGCTCACTGCTTCCATGTTCAGAGTAGTTCAAGGGGAATCTTCTTGGACTTTACTGAAGAAGGAGGCATCAAGCTGCTCCGAAGCGTTAGTACCTAGACAGGAATCTACACGGCGTCACATCCCACAAGACTGAATTCTTCATAAGTACTGCTGTGACGTCATGCCTGTCACGTAGAGAGCTGCCCTCGAGACGTGAGAAATAACGCGATTACAGCTGCTTGCAAAGTGTCCGGCATTACTGCATGGTGTGAGTAAGAGTGGAATTTGTCCACAGGTTTTAGTAAAATTCCAAAGCGGTTTACGAGCCGTTACATGCGGACAGACATGGCTTTTGCAAATGTTCATTGCCAACGCACGCAAAACAAGCATGTGGCACTGGTCCCACCTAAGGCAGGTGTCGCAGGGGAGCAGAATGTTAACACTGCTTAAGTACTTGGGTAGGACGTCTCTTAGCGAACATGCGTATTTGTAAACCAAAGACAATATAAATCAAAGATATCGTAAGAATTTCAATTGCGAAAGGAATGTAATTTAGGGCTACTTTATTTTAATTTTGAGGCAGAGTACATTCAGCCACTTGGTTTGTGTTCCAGTCTTAAGGCGCGGGTATCCTTTAAGTTACATCCTGTTTTCTGGGGCGGAGGGGTGCCGTTAATTTTATTGGCCTTTAATATGGAGCTTTTGCCAGGAGAGCAACAATAGGCCCAAAATGTGGAAAGACTTTACACTGAGATAGTTTAAATGGGGATTGTACTGAATATATCATTGGGTGATGGGAGATTAGAGACCAGAAATTACAAAGGGAAGGATATGCAGGAAGTGTCTGTAGCCCAGTGGGGTGTTATTTGAACAGCTGCCTGACATAACTGACGTAAACTACAAAGGCTACAACTGAAGATTTGAAACTGTGGCCTCCAAAGAAGTGGTGAAATATCCGAGAAGAAAAATAAAACCATCCTAGAACGCTGCAACATGCAGCAAAACACACGGCAGTAGCAGCGTTCAGTAACTTACCTTGTCTAAACATCTGGCAGGCTGTGTTCCTCTGAATCATACGACCCAATCCGAAGGCCAGCTGGGGCACAATTCCTAGACACATATTCGATTTCTTTAAAGAAATCGAATCCACTGAGGTCAGTGTCAGGAAATAGCGTCTGGAAAAAGGATAGAAACATGGGAATTAGGAAAGGAACGTGAACTGTGAAGGAAG
>BLKM01000157.1:110348-199696 GCA_013340265.1 Coptotermes formosanus | reverse complement strand
AAGGGCTTTCTTTCTCTTGAACGCTGCTTTTGCCGTGACAATCCTAGATTTAATTTCATCTGTACATCTTGCATCCTTTGTTATCATGCTACCCAAATAGTTGAATATTCCATATTCTCTGGCTGTTTTTGATCATTCATGATCTCTACTGGTGAGGGTTCCCTTGAGATTCTCGTTACTTTAGTTTTTCACATTCATTTCCATTCCATTAGCATCTTCCAATTGCAACAGTCTATCAGTCATGCCCTGTAACACTGTTAAAATCCACAGTCTACATTCTCCAATACCAGTACTGGCCTGGAACAAAGTTAACTTCCACAACTGATCCATAACACTGGCAGTTTCCATTGTGCTGTAGCGATACTGGCCTACAATAAAGTGCTCTTCGAGAGGTTTCCTGTAGCATTCGTAGTTCACATTCATACAGCAATACTGGTCTAGAGTACCAACAGCTCACCAAACCGTATCCTTTGTTGGATGAACTGGAGGAGCTGGCATCGGTCTGAATTTTCTGTTCCATGTATTCACTTGTTCTGTTTGTCAGCAATTCTATTTAGATAAACGTGTGCCTCATACATAAACAAGATATTTTTAGGATACCAGAAATTGCTTCAGTGAAAACAGCAAGTGGCTGGGAAGGTCTGTGCACTAATCATTGTCAGTTTTACTCACCATTTCAGAAATCTGATTCTTGTAAGGAATTGCCTGTAATCTGTGTCATAATTTTATGTGTTGTTCTGATACTAATGCCAAGCTCCAAATTCTTTTATTGGTTTCATCCACCCATTTGCATGAGCTTTTACCATCTACAACAACAATTTTGAGGTTATTTAACAAAAAACCATTTTCTTAAAATTGTTGTACCAAACGCATACAATTTCTTGAAGGAGCATTTTGAACAATAACCCTTTGAGCTGTGGGGGTTTTTTTGTACTATGCGACCTTTATCTCAGACCATGGATACAAGGAAGAAGTAGCCACAAGTAGCCAACATATGGCAGACCACCTTGCTATGATGCTATGAATGGGCAGTAAGGTGTGGAATTATGGCTTGAGTGCAGACTTTCAGACTGTAAATATCCTGTACAAATCTGTGCTGGCCAGGCACCTGCTACTGTAAATGTCTGTGCCTACCAGTGTTAAGGGTTAAAGCGCCATCAATAATTCCTCTGCATTCACAGGACCCTTTTGCACAAAAATAAAAACATTTTTAAAATGAACTGCCTCTGTTGTGTTGTGTTGTGTTGTGTGGGATGCCATCTTTGCAGCAGCCATTGTCATACTAACTCCCAGCTGTAATGTATGGAAGTGTACCAACATCAGAACACATGGTCATACAAAGAAAGAAATTTCAAAAATTGGAATTGTCAGCCCTTTTCTGAAGACTCTGAATATTCAGACAATGAATTTAATTTGTTTATTTGCAAGTATTAACACTTTATGTACCGGATATTAAATATTCTCTGCCATAATCACTTTTCAGGTATTTATACATAAATATTTGGTACTCTTTTTTGTACACCTGAGAGTCGGTACTGTGGAATAGGAATTAGTTTTTGGTAAGATCTTACAGTGGTGTCTGTAATTGTTAGTGGTTTATGTTTCCACATAAAGTTTCAAAGATTTCATCCATAAAGACTGTAAGTAGAATCAGATTGCAGTCTTATGGTAGGGGTACAAGGGAACTGGGATTCATAATATTGGCAGCTGCAGGCACCAGATATGTGTGCAATGGAGTCCTCTTTCTGAA
The DNA here is from genome assembly GCA_013340265.1 of Coptotermes formosanus. Classification (NCBI taxonomy): domain Eukaryota; kingdom Metazoa; phylum Arthropoda; class Insecta; order Blattodea; family Rhinotermitidae; genus Coptotermes; species Coptotermes formosanus. The sequence continues at coordinate 197,946 of BLKM01000157.1, read as the reverse complement.
AATATGGGTTTCTGTTGGGAATAGGTACAATCAGTATCAGTCTCAACACAACTGTATTTATTAGACAATATAGTCTGTAGCCTATAGACTGTATTTTCTAATAAAGATAATTGTGTTGAGACTGATTTTGATTTTACCTGTTCATATCATTGACACACAATGGGATATAACATGTAAAAAAAATTGCATTTCCGTTCTTGCCAGTACATCACTTTGTTCTGTTTAATGTCTCTTCTGACATGCACTTCCATATGTTATTTGCTATTTGGCATTCTTGGCTGTAAATAATTCCTGTCATATACAATGCCATAGTATAGTATGAGTATTGCATGAAGAGAAGCATTTTTGTTCAATCAATAGTAGTGGGCCAAAAATAATTAGCTGTCTGTAATTACTTGTAACACCCATCGAGTAGCTCTTGTGGACGAGTGTACCTTAGAGAGACTGGCATCCCTGCGGTGCCAACAGATTAAAACTTGTCTCCACAATCGTCTCTACCCTGTCAGTGTATGGATGTAATTATTGCCTTGTCGTCTGCAGTGCTAGTGGCATTGCTTAGTGTGACAGTGTAATTGTCGTACAGATGTAATTAACTAGCTAGGATCCTATTTGTGAGAACTGGTCGCACTGTACAAAGATGAGGTTTGGCTGAATATGGGAAGGGGTTCGTTAAACATATCCTGCATTTTACGCACAGGTTGCAGAAGTGCTCAGACTTACCTCATGACTGGATCTGTGTCACAGTTCTATAATCATAATGAAGGAATTAATTATCATTAAACACAACCAGTGGATATGCTTTATTCTGGCCGCGTGTTTTGACACAACATGTTCAACTTCAGGCCATTTATACAGTATTCACAAAAATTACCGTATAAAATTGTAATAAAAGGCACAGATAATAGAGATCTCAGTTTTACATTCAAACCAATACATGTTGCTGTGTCATATTTGTTATTATAATAATTAAAATTATTATAATGTATTTTGGTGTGGTAGACGAATATGCGGTATAAAGTCCATGGAATGTCGTCTTGTTTGTCTTGTTGCTTGTAGCTGTTTATCTGTGTTCGTTGTAATTACTTGTTTTGGATAGGTGGTGAAATATGTTGAATTCAGTTGTTATTTAGAAAGTGCTGAAACTGGTGCACAGATGTACTGTACTGTATTGTAATCAAACTATTTTGATGCANTGTAACATTGTAAATACAGAATTCCAGATTCCTGTATTAGAATTATTATAAGTGAATGAAGATGTCCTCACTATAACAACCTGTTATTGTCCATCATGCCCTACTGTCTTGGCTGATATATTCTCGAGAAACCTATGTGACAGGTTAATAGAAGTTGAGAACTTTAGTGTGATGCCCTATATTCTGTGCTGGGCAACTACCATTCCTGGCCAAAGTCTTGCCAGCCTCACAGCATACACAAATAATCAGTAGTTAGCAGAAGTAAACACTTCTTCCTGATTGCCTAGGCTTCTCATCTTGATTTTGGCATGACCCACTTATTCACGGAGTTAATGGAAGAAGGGAAAATGTAGGACAGTTTTCTTTGAAAGAAGTGAAGGACAATTTTCAAAGAAAAATTGTTAATATTTCGCGAAGAGTTTAGTCAGGTGTCGAGAAATATTGTCAGGTGGTACCGGACCCACTTAGAGGCTGAAGGTTGGCACTTTGAGACCTTTTTGTGATATAAGGCAAGTTGGACCACAGGGGAGAAACTAGCTGTAATTCCAGCCGGATAAACGTGTCATATGCAGCTTCTGTGACAGCTTTGTGGTCAGCGACATGATAGTAGGATCTCCCTGTATATTGTTATTTGATAAGTTTGAAGGTTTGTGATTATGATATCTGGTTGAAGGGGAGATATATATATATGTATATATATATGCAACTTTTCCATTTATCACTCTTGTTTGTTAAAACGTGTAATATAATGGAGGCTGGCTCTGCTTCTGTTATTAGTATACACACATTATGAAACCTACTCTGCTGGATCCATTGGATGGACCTAATTGGGAGTGGGAATTAGCCAAAGCCAAAGGATATGACAGTGTAGCTGTTAAATTTTTGTATTTTGCCTGTTGATAAGCAGAGTCAGCTTCTGAAATGTTCCATGTTTTAAGAAGATGATGAAAAAAGTGGCATGTGTGTCACTTCTGTATTATTGTTGTTTAATTATTATGTTTAGTCTGGTGATAACATTTAAGTTTTAAACACCAACCTAATTGTGAGACTGCAGTACCTGCTTTTACAGAGTGTTGGCAGGCGAGTCTCTGAGGCAAACATACATATGCTGACAATAAAGAATCTGGAATTCTTTAACCTTTTAAAGCCTAGCGGTAACTTTACATACGACCAGGTTTAATATTAAAAAATTCTACATGGTGCCCACATTGCGTTTATGTGTTTTGTACGGATCTCAAAACAAACAACAACTTTTGCCTTATAAAACATTAAGAGATTGGTTTTTATAACCGAAGTGGAGAGTGTTTACAGCGCGGTACGCACTGAGTCCTTATATAAAACAGATATGCGTCATCTTTAAAGGGTTAATATACTGTATCACAGCCAGATATGATTTTTATTGAGTGTTGCACTGTTAATGACAGTTTTGGAGGGATGTTGAATGCAGTGGCTTTGACATATTACTGTCTTGCCATTATCCTGGATGGACTCGGACAGACTAGGGCTCTTAACTGTTTAAAGCCTCGCGGTTACTTTACATACCACCAGGTTTAACATTAAAAAATTCTGCGTGGTGCTCACATTGGGTTTATGTGTTTTGTGTGGATCTCAGAACAAACTGTGGCTTTTGCCTTATACAGCATTAACTGGTTGATTTTGTATAACGGAGGTGGAGAGTGTTTACTGGGTGGTATGGACTGAGTCCTTACATAAAACAGATTACCTTTCATCTTTAAAGGGTTAAGATGTCCAGTCATCTGGTCATGGCTTTTTGGTACATTTAAAGATTTGGTCTTGTAAGGAATCATTTCGTTTGTCTCTTCAGCCTGTGCCTGCTTTCTTCCTTTCTTTCAGTTCTTTAGTACCCTTCATCTCAATCCTTAGTTTCTCCTATATTCCTTTACCATTCATTTTATTTGTCTACCCTACCCTGCTCCCTTCTTTTACATATGAGTAAGTACTGTCCACAAGGCCTGTGTAATACTTGTAAAAGATGTGAAGTTATGTGCGTGTGTTTTTGAATGATATGTGAATGGTGTTTATTCATTGCTGTCTGTTGGACTTCGTAAAGTTAAAAATACTGGGAAAAAATTCTAACATATGAAAATTGCAGTCAGAAAGAAATTAAGAGCACATTGACCTCAGGGAATGACTGCTATCATTTGGCCCATCTTTTGTTTTCATGTTTGCTATCCAAAAATGTAGAGATTGAAATGTACAAATTCATAATTTTGCCTGTTGTTTTCTGTGGGTGTGACGCTTGATCTGTCACACTTATGGAAAAATGTAGACTGCGGGTGTTCAAGAATAAGGTGTTGAGGAAAATATTTCAGCCTAAGGAGGATGAGTTAACAGGGGACTGGAGAAAATTGCTCAATGTGGAGCTTGGTGATTTGTATTCGTTACAAAATATTATAGGCCTACATGTGATTGAATCAGTAACAGTGAGATGGGTGGGGCATGTGACATGTAGGGGGGAGAGGAGAGGCCCATACTGGATTTTGGTGGGGAAACCTGAAGGAAAGAGACCACTTGGAAGACCTAGGCATGGGGGGATAATATTAAACTGGATCATAAAGGCATGGGATGGAGGGCATGGAGTGGCTTAATCTGGCTCAGGATGAGGTACAAGTGGTAGGTTGTTGTGAATGTCATGATGAACCGTTGGGTCGCAGAAAATATGAATTTATTAAATAGTTGAACAGTTAGCTTTTGAAGAAGGAGTATGCTCCATGAAGTTAGATAAGTTGTGAGAATACAGTAGCGTAAAGGGCATGACATCCACATTTTCCCCGAGGTCCACATCCTGTGAGCATAATCAACAATATACACCAGACTGGCCTGTAAACTCTATGTGGATGGTAATAAAACTGCACTGCTGGTGACAAGTACATTGTAATTACATGAGACAGGAGGCGGGGGGATGAGGGAAGAATATCCATGCCTTGCTTATTGGTAGGAAAGAGAGAGGGTTTCATTCTCATGGATCTAAAATATGAGTTTTACAGCAAGTATTTTTATGCTCTGTTATTACATTGAGGCAAGTGAAAAGAGGGGAAGAGACGGATACAAGTAATTTGAAATCTGTTACTCTGAATACAGGTAATTAGTATTTTACTGTGCCATCCCTTTTATAGACAGCATATGAACTGCACTTGTGACACAGTGAATTTCTTTAGCAGCTTTGTGTAAAGCAGACTTTCTTAGTAACAAGGTGCATAGATGTTTGTCTGCCTTCAAGCAAGGTGTAATCACATATTAACCCTTTAAAGACGAAGTGTATCTGTTTTATATGAGGACTCCGTGCGTACCACGCAGTAAACACTCTCCACTTCGGTTATAAAAACCAATCTCTTAATATTTCATAAGGCAAAAGTTGCTGTTTGTTCTGAGATCCGTACAGAACACATAAACGAAATGTAGGAACCACGTAGAATTTTTTTAAAGTTGAACTTGGTGGTACGTAAAGTTACCGCTAGGCTTTAAAAGGTTAAAGACGAAGCGGGTCTGTTTTATATAAGGACTCAGTGCGTACCGCGCAGTAAACACTCTCCACTTCGGTTATAAAAACCAATCTCTTAATGTTTTATAAGGCAAAAGTTGCTGTTTGTTCTGAGATCCGTACAAAACACATAAACGCAATGTGGGCACCACGTAGAATTTTTTAATGTTAAACCTGGTGGTACGTAAAGTTACCGCTAGGCTTTAAACGGTTAACACACTGAAAGTCCAGAGAGCCCGATGCCTAGTACTGTTACACGAATGATAAACAAAATATCTGCTCTTATGCTGTGAAGACATGTTTGTGTCATATGACAGTGAATTAATGTTGGTCAACTACTACAATTAACTTTCTTTTCAGATAAGATATGGTATAATCATGTGGTCAGGGGATAATCAGTATTCCCAGTGGGCCCTGAACCCATCAGCATACCAGAACATCTCTCATGAGGAAGGTGCGTAATCCTGTCAGTGGGGTTTTCAGTTTGAAAATGTTGCATTGAGTGTGAAGTAGATAATGTCGGCATGGTTCTACGATAGGCATTGGCTCTGAAGTAAATGCTGACTTATTTGTTACGTTTGTAATATATTCATGGTTATATAAATGTGTTGTGGTATGTATATTTGTTGTTGAATGTGGTGCAGGTTTGTGTATGTTTCATGTATGCATTACTGATATTTTTTAATTTGTCGTCGTCGTCATCATCATCATCATCACCACCACCACCACCACCACCACCACCACCACCACCACCACCACCACCACCACTACCACCATGAGCTGTGAAGTATTAGGTGTAGTGCCTGTTCTTTATCCCTCGAGGTGAAGCCGGTCCTTCCATCTTTTCCTTGGTCGTCCTATGCTTCTCTTCCCTTTTGGCCTATATTTCAGTGCCTGTTTGGGTATCCTGTCTGTGTCCATTCTCTCTACATGCTGTAGCCACTCTCATTGGTACTGTTTTATTTCCAAAACAATGTTCTGCACTCCAAGTTTCTCCCTCACTGATTGATTTCTCTCCCTGTCTAACTTAGTAATTCGTAGCAAATGTCTTAAGAATTTCATTTCTGCTGCTTCCAGTCTTTGTTCATCTCGTTTTGTCAGCACCCAGGCTTCACTGCTGAACTTTAAGGCTGCTTTAGCTGTGATATTATGGATTCTTAATTTTGTTTTTTTAGTCATTTGTTTTTGAAAACACCTTCGTATAACACCATTTATTTTGTTATATGTTCGTATCTTATCTTCTAAATCACTTTTGTAATCTGATATAAGGTAACCTAGGTATTTGAACTCTGATACCTGTTCAGTGGGATTATTGTTTTGAATTTGTAAGTTTTTGTAATGCAGAAGTAGTATTTCTGTCATATAATGAAAACTGTGATGCCGTAAAGTGTAAAGGTAAAAGTAAATCTGTTCACACCATCAAGGCAAGTAGCAGGAGAAGAGGCATTGCATTGCTCCACTCATTCTTAACCTCAGCGTGAGAAGGAGGTGAGTGGTGAACTTCATGTCCCGGCTGGTTTACTGCCAAGAAAAAAAAACCCAATACCCGCTGAATAGGAGGCTGGGTGGGCCTCCCAGCCAGTCTGGATATTTTGAAGAAGAGAAATTTTTTTGTCCACATAAGAATTTGAACCCTGGACTGTGCAGCCTGTAGCCTGATTGTTGTACCAACTATGCAACCCTGGTTCCTTAAATATGCTGCATTTTGTCGTGCAGTCAGGATGTTACTGGGGACTGTTTGTAAACTCTACCCTGGGTGGGACGTGAACCCGCACTCACGCAGTGAATGGCCAGTGTCTTACCACCTGCACTGCAGGAGTTCCGTAGTGATGCTGCAGATTGTGACATCATAAGCATTTTCTGCACGTTAACAAACTGTTAGTGCTGTAGGCAATATATATGTATTGCTTAAAGCTTTCATGGTGACTGCAGTGAAGGTTTCTCAGACCATCAGCTGTGTGAATGTGGAGTTTGTACCCATTTTGGAGAACACTTGTCTTTCTTGTTGGTGGTTAATGTGATGAGTGACACAAGTCCAATTTTAACGGAGAACATTCTCTCGTGTTTCATTATTCAGTATATATTAAAGGTGATACAGTCAACAAAACAATTCTTGATTATGAAAACAAACTTTTTTTGTAATAATGAATAGTTGTGTTGACTGTCTCACCTCTTAAAATATTGACACAAGTTCATGTATACCCAAAGCTTGCTCTTGAGTTGTGTCCTGTCCATGTGTGGACTTAGGGGCGATCGGGTGGTAAGTCATCACGGCCCATGTTGCATAGCCTTGACACTCAGGGATGACAGCAATCATTTGTTCTTTAGTAGCAGAAAACATCAGTGACGGATCAGTGGTAGCTAACATACGTGAATGTCCAGGTTAAACAGCACAGATACAATTATAGCAGTCCACCTGTTTTCCATCAGCAGCAATTGTGTTTTATTTTAATATACGCTTAATTCTTGTTTTATGCCTGGGTTACGTTTCTGAAAAACATCACGCAAATTGAACACAAAATTCCCATTTAAAGCAGTGTAGTTCCTGGGGATGCGGGACCTGCCAACCTCATCCTATGTAGCGTATGCCTATAACACTAGTGGACATACAGACCTGTAGAGTATATGTGTGCTGTATATACAGTGTATATACATTTCTATACAGTGTACGTGCATTTCTATATAATATATTTCTAATGTAATAAAAATGTAAGAGACTGGCAGCCAAATTTTTTTTTGCTACAGTTCATTTCAGCAGGACTGTGGTAGTCTTGCTACAGAAACAAACACTTTAGTTCCTGACTTAGTAATTTCTTTAATTTTATCAGCATTAGCACGCGTGTGTACGCTACTATGAACGAGTCCTAACACTGTGGCATATATCAACAATTCATTAAGCTTTTGCAGGTCGGCTTATTATGGGTAATTTCTCTTCAGTACCGATTGTCTTTCGCCCATTTTTCATTTGGATTGCACTAGGTGATGCAGATTTACGTTTCTCACTTATGTTGGTAAGGAAAGCCAATGCTGTTGGAGAGGAAACTAAATGAGTCACATGATTATTCTGACAAACATACTCGATCCATACACGTGACTGGTGGTGTGACAGTGACATCACTTTCTGCTGGCCTCCTTCAGAAGATAAGTGCAGCCACGGAATGTCTATGTCAGATTGCGTTAAGCGGAAAATTATCATGTAAATGCGAAAAGTGTAAATTTTCGTGTCACGTTAAAGCGAAATTGCGCAAAACAAAATCATGTAAAAGGAGAACTACCTGTAACTGGTTACATGTTTTGGCGTGCATATGCTATAATGATACTGTGGGATCCTTATTTTATCTGGCGTATGCTATTTGTCTGTTCCTGTCAGCTACGTTACCACATGGAACTTGACTGACTCATCAAACTGTGTAAATTTAATGTTTTGCATAGAGGTTCCTACGTATCTGCAGACATGAAGCAGGTCTTCACTTGCAGTGGAAATTCTGTTGCAAAAGCACATGTTTATGTGCAGTGTATGTGCTAAATATTGACCCTTCAAGAAGTGATTTTAACTCAGATGCAAGTTTCTTGATGTACCTTCTCGAAACACATTGTCAATTCGCGAATGCTGAGAAAGGTTCAAGCAGCACTTTCCATTCTAGACAGGAAGAGAACATGTAGGAGAAATGTTGTTACCGAGGAAAAGCTGGATATTGGAGACTCTTGAAGAAAATCTTTGGTTAAACACATGTAGCAACAGAACTGTTGCATTTAGATTCATGTAAGAAAATTGATGTTCAGGAACGCTACTGCACATTCTCTATTTTTTCCTTACAAAATGCCGTGTATTTCTTGAAGTTATCTTTTTAGGTTCATATAATATTTGTGTTTTATGTAGAGGGTGCTCTGAAATTTAAATGCCCAGCCCCATCAGCTGAAAGTTAAATATAACAAGAATGTAGTATTAACTCAGCACGTTTGTTCAGCACCTTTAAATGTGGCGTGTAAAAAGTTGGTATTGGTGGCAGTTCATCAATCTGAACAAGGTGGATCCTGACTGGCAGCAAATTTAAATAGCGACAAGTAGTGCACTGTCAGCTGTAAAGAGAAGTGGTCTGTGTTGTGACCAACAGTGTGAGCCAGGTATAGTGAGGACATTGTACTGTACAAAGTGAAGACAGAATTATGATGTATGGTGGCTGTGTACACCTCGTATCTGAAGTTGCATTATTAAATGTCTTGATTTAATATTATTTACTGTTGCAGTGAAAATACAGTGGTGTGTGGAATTGTTACTGTGTTGTAATTGTTTAAGGGTGTGTTGGTGCTGGCCCAGGTTCAGAAATCTCAAAACTCTATTTCAATTGTACTGGTGAATAATTCTAAATCAAGAGATTTAATGTCATATGTTAAATGCCATATATAGTATGTATAGTAAGTGTAAGAAGACACAGTTCTGTTGTCACATTGTGTAGTGGTCTTACGATGGCAATGGAGCATGTGCCAATACATGACAGATCATATAAAAGCAAAGAGGGTCACTTTCAAAAGAAAACAGGTAGATTGGTGTAATTGTTAAGCTGTGCCATGGTGTGCTGCTATTGAAATAATTCAGCTGTGATGACTTACAGCATGTTCTGTCATCATTTACCTAGTGGCCTGTACTCGGACAGGATAGTGAACCCCAAGAGTATACTTTGAGTAGAAACATGATGTGTAGCCTTGTGACCCAACATGTCAGCTCATGAAATGAGACGGAGAAGGTATCTGAAAGTTGAATTTTCATGTGGCTTATTTCCAGAGAAGGCTTCTGTGTAATTGTCTCTTCAGTTTGCTATACAGTAAAATTACGCTTACCTAACAGATGTGGTTTGCAGGTTGTGTAGAAAGAGGGAATAGAAATTTGAAGAATTTACAAAAAGTGCCGTAACTTACAGGCTGTTTTGTATGGTTGTGAACTGTGATGTCTTTGAAGGAAGGATTATGCATATAAGTATCTGAGAACAAAAACCTGGGGAAAATGTCCGTAACTAGCAGATGCAGTGTAACTGGAAGTTGGAAGAAGACCCTCATTGTTAACCTTTTAAAGCCTAGTGGTAACTTCACGTACCACCAGGTTTAAGATAAAAAAATTCTACGTGGTGCCCACATTGCGTTTATGTGTTTTGTACGGATCTCAGAACAAACAGCAACTTTTGCCTTATAAAACATTAAGAGACTGGTTTTTTACAGCGCAGTACGCACTGAGTCCTTATATAAAACAGATACGCTTCATCTTTAAAGGGTTAATACAGGTCACCTGCGAGATGTTGAACTGTGGTGGCTGCACATTTAACTGAGATGGCACAGACAAGAAATGTGTACAGAAATTTAGTGAGAACATCAGCCACTTGAAAAATGAAGGGACACGTGGAAGGATAATCTTTAGGTGTATTAAGGACATTAGTTGTTGAGGATGGGGTGTGGATTGAATGGGTTGGAGATCTTGTTGATGTTGTACTGGTATTAGCTGCATTGAAACTTTGTTAGAAGGTTTTTCGCCTTCTCAGATTTAACCAGCTCAGAATAATTTCCATTGCTTGAGTTCGATGTGAGTGGCACTGACCGATATTGTTGTATTGCCCTTTGTAAAGTCGGGTATCTCCAGAGTCGTAATAACCATACCAAATTCCATACGAAGTTCTTTAGATTCAGGGTTTAGAAGTTGTTAGTGCTGAGGAGAGTGGTCGCAGAAATAATTTATTGCAGTTTGATTATTGTAAATATTACCAAATAAAATGCAATGCAGTGTCATGAACATGAGTCATCACCATTTTGTTAGTTGTTTGTTATGTATGTGTTTAATCTTTGAATTAGTTGACTGGGCAGCTCTGGCACAGCAATGGATCCAGATGAAGGAAACACTCCCTGCAAGTCAAATTCCACCAGCACCACCACCACCTCCGCCGCCACCACCACCAGTTCCAGACAAAGCAGAATGTGGAGAGAAGAAAAGAGATTTAGGATTGGAAGGAGGGGAAGCACCTATGGATATGGACACCAAAGATGAAGCTGAAAATTCAAGTTCGTCTAATGCACAAGGTGGAGATATGCGTTGCTGTTCAATTTAAATTATATTTAAAACGTTGTGTCAACAGAAATGTGATTGTAGATTGTGTCCATGAAGTCTTTATCTGATGTATGGGGGCTGCGGTTACGAAAATAATCACAGGTTTTAGAAAGTGTGTTGTGTAGTGGTACTGACAGTGCTTGTGCAGAATCCAGTATTTTGGTGTCTTTATTAAGTATGCCTCTTTTTCTATTCTTTTATCTGAAATTACTTAGATTTCAACAAAGTAGGTAAATGGGGCATTACGTTTTTTACGCTACTTTTCAGTCGTAATGGCACAGTTAGTTGTATGATTGAAAACATGTTCGTTGCTTCTGTGGCAGATACTTTGGAGATCGATATACCATTAGAGTCGGACAGCTTTAGATCGCTTTTTAAATTCGTGTTGGAATTGTTAACAGTTATAACTACTTTTCTATGAAACATGATGTAGAGACACAAGTATTGTCTGTTTTTTTAATCGTGTTGTGTAGCACATAGCCAAAGTATGCTGTTTTCTGCAAGAACACACACACTCACACTTACACACACACACACACACACGCACACACACACACATGCACGCACATGCACACGCACACACACACACAAGTCTCTTCAGTTATGTTATTTAGATAGATTGTGTACACTGTAATGTCATTTGTTTTAGAAACTAATTCATGGGGAACATGGCCTAATTGGCAGCAGTGGGGCTGGAATTGGGGTACGGCTGGGGGTATGGTGCCACCGGGAGGTGTTCCCCCACCCAATCAATCACTTGTGACTGGGAAAGGAACTACGTCTACCGGATCAGTGGCGGTACATCCGTATGGTTTCCCACACAATTCGCAAACATACAACAGTAGCACAAGTGGATATGATTACAATCATGCCGCAGGTTCAGAACATTATGGCCAGGTAAGCCCGTTTGTTTCCTCAGACTTGTGTGTAATAATGATGTTAGGCAGACTGCAGTACACACGGCAGAGCCACTAGTGCCTGAGCCCAGTGCCTTTGAGGTTGAGATGGCTATTGAAAAGCTAAAAAGTCACAAATCACCAGGTATTGATCAGATTCCAGCAGAATTGATTAAACCAGGGGGTAGGATTATTCGGTCTGAAATCCATAAACTTATTATTTCTATTTGGAATAAGGAGGAATTGCCTGAGGAATGGAAGGAGTCGGTCATTGTGCCTATTTATAAGAAGGGTGATAAGACAGATTGCAATAACTATCGAGGCATATCACTTTTGTCGACTACGTACAAAATTCTATCCAACATCCTTTTGTCAAGGTTAACTCCATATGCAGAGGAAATTATTGGGGATCATCAGTGTGGATTTCGATGTAACAGGTCAGCTAGTGATCATATATTCAGCATTCGTCAAATACTTGAGAAAAAATGGGAATACAATGAGGCAGTGCATCAGCTATTTATAGACTTCAAGAAAGCCTATGATTCAGTTAGGAGGGAGGTCTTGTATAATATTGTCATTGAGTTCGGTATCCCCAGGAAGCTAGTAAGGTTAATAAAAATGTGTCTAAGTGAAACGTTCAGGTAGGCAAACATCTGTCTGACACGTTTCCTATTAAGAATGGCTTGAAACAAGGAGATGCTCTGTCACCATTGCTTTTCAACTTTGCTTTAGAATATGCCATTAGGAGGGTTCAGGCAAACCAGGAGGGCTTGAAATTGAATGGTACACATCAGTTTCTGGTTTATGCTGATGATGTTAATATATTGGGTGGAAGCATACATAGTATAAAGAAAAATGCAGAAGATTTAATGATTGCTGGTAAGGAGATTGGTCTAGAAGTAAATGCTGAGAAAACTAAGTACATGGTCATGTCTCGAAATCAGAATGCAGGACACAATCACAACATAATTATAGATAATAAATCCTTTGAAAGGGTGGAAGAATTCAAATATTTGGGAGCAACCGTAACGAATCGAAACTCCATTCATGAAGAAATTAAGAGCAGATTGAAGTCAGGGAATGCTTGCTATCATTCGGTGCAGAATCTTTTGTCTTCCAGGTTACTATCCAAAAACACAAAGATTAGGGTATACAGAACTATAATTTTACCTGTTGTTCTGTATGGATGTGAAACTTGGTCTCTCACACTGAGGGAGGAAGAAAGACTGAGGGTGTTCGAGAATAGGGTGCTGAGGAGGATATTTGGGCCTAAGAGGGACAAGGCGACAGGGGATTGGAGAAGACTACATAACGAGGAACTTAACGGCCTGTACTGATCACCAAATATTATTCGGGTTATCAAATCGAGAAGACTGAGATGGGCGGGGCATGTGGCACATATGGGGGAGGGGAGAGGTGAATACCGGATTTTGGTGGGGAGACCCGAGGGAAGGCGACCACTTGGGAGACCCGGGCGTAGATGGGAGGATAATATTAAGATGGATATTCGGGAAGTGGGATGTGGGGGCATGAACTGGATTGAGCTGGCTCAGGATAGGGATAGGTGGCGGGCTCTTGTGAATGCGGTAATGAACCTTCGGGTTCCATAAAATGCGGGGAATTTCTTGACTAGCTGAGAAACTGTTAGCTTCTCAAGAAGGCCTCTGCTCCATGGAGTTAGTTAGTTAGTTAGTTAGTTAGTTAGTTAGTTATTTGTCTTTTGTGCTGAAAATGGATAGTAAAGCCAAAAGAAATGCATATATTTTCAATTTGCATTCATTGCAGCTGTGCAATTCGTGTGTTGTACATTCATTGTGATTATTAATCTGCTTACGAAGGAAACGAAGTGTGTAGATTTTACACATTGAGGAATGGTTTATTTTTGTGCAGTTCATTAAATATATGTTGCATAAAAACATTTGATTGAAGTTTGGAATAATAATTTTGTGTGTGTGTGTGTGCGCGCGTGCATGTCGCGCACGTGCACACATGACTTGGCATTTTCATGGCAGTGTCTGCTGCTGTTGGCTGGCATTGTATGACTAGCCTAGGTTGGTTGCACAGAAATAACACTTTTAAATGGAGTGGTTGTCTGGGTTTTGATACCATGCAGTTTTGTAGTTTGACAGTGATGTTTTGGAGGAAAGTACTGCCTTTGTCCTCATATTTGAAGAAATGGAGTCAAAGTTGACACCAGAAGTCATTAATGTGATGATGTGTGATGTTGTATACATATTGGTGGGAATGCATGCCAGAAGACTGTAGTCTGAATAGACCCTGTTATGAAAACCTGAGGACAACTGTTGTATATGACGAACATTATTCAGTTGCCACTGTAACTAATTTCCATTTTCTCTTAGAGTAGTCCTAGATTAAGGTAACATCTTACTATTTTGGTGACTGTTTTGGCTGCCGCCATGCCGTGTGTGTTCGTCATTATGTATCCAAACTACCTACTGTGTGTAAGTCAAAATCTGTATAGTGGTCCGTACTAAATGCCGCCAGGAATTTTATTGTTTAATCTGTCATAACTCTGAGCTTATATGTAAAATTATGTTCAGCTCAAAAATAAGTTTGTACAAATCATTTTTATGTGACAGGATCTTTGTGTCCGGGAGTTATATATCAAAGGTAAAAAAGTTTTACTGACTTTAAGAATGGGAGTGTTGTAATATTTGTTAAATAATGAATGCAGACTGAACCATTATATCATGTTTGTGATAATTATAAATCTGCAAGTGTTGAAACACATTCATCTGTCAATAAATCAAGCGCTAAAATAAAAAATGGCATTAGTCACGCAGTGTACGTTTTGAGAAAAACATACAAAGAAACTGTATACATTGTCGTGCAGTTGACGTATAGGGACACTTTTTTCCTGTGACTAAGAGGCTTTCATCTTCATACATGGTAGTAAAATCATCAGTTTCTGCTATACCAAACACTTCATGAAGTGTTAGAATGTTGTTGACAGTCCCCTTTTTGATCTTAGCAGGGAGTAGTGTTTCCAGAATTCAGTTGTGTTGAAATAACCTTGCTTGTTGTTGGAGCAAGGGGGGTGGAGTTCCCATATATAGACTTTGGGCTGTTTGTAGAGCAAATTGGAAGAGGTTCAGATGTGTGCACTGTCACAGAATCTCCCTGAGGATGGCCCAGAAGGGCCGAAACATGTAGGAGCGAAGAAACATAAAATAGAGAGCATGAAAACTTAATGTGCGTTTGTTGGTGTTTTCCATTGTTTTTATGAGTTAATGCATGGAGATGAAACCCATTAACCTTTTAAAGCCTAGCGGAAACTTTATGTACCACCAGGCTTAACTTTAATCAACTCTCCATGGTGCTGACATTGCATTTATGTGTTTTGTACTTATCTGGGAACCAGCTGCAACTTTTACCTTACACGTGATCAAATGGTTGGTTTTTTAAACTGAGGTGGAGAGTGTTTACTGCATGGTATGCCCTGAGTCTTTATATTAGAATGCATTTCGTCTTTAAAGGGTTAAATTTCAGACACGTTAGTTTGCTGCTGTCAACCATGGATTTGAAGTGTGTTGCCAGTGCTCATTACACTGTCTCTGAATGGTGGGTGAACAGTAAAAGTCATTTGTGATTTGAAGAAACAAAAATTTAAATTGTTGGAGTTCTGCTGTGGTAGTGATGTGCCAAGTATTCTGGACAACAGATCACATACTGTACATTTTTATGTTTATTAGGTTGTGGCTAGTGGCTACTGGACATCGGGTGGGCCATCAGATACAGGTCCTGAAACTGGTCCATCTGCTTTCCTTAGGCATAATCGACAAGACTGGAGAAGGAATAACCGTTCACATGATCGTATACGTACAACAGAGAAGTCAGATGATGAAGAAGATGCAACTCCTGTTCTTGGTCAGAATAGGCTGTATACAGTGTAGTCTTTGTTTAATATTTCTCGGAGTTATTTGTTTCTCTGTGTAACATTCAGTGTATGGTCCAGGCTAGTAAGACTTTCTTGACTTAGTGTTCAAATTTGTTGTGCCTTAGAGAATTCTTGAATGAGGCTGAACATATTTGAAGCCCAAGCTGTGGAATTCTCAGTAAAGCGTAACTTGTGTACAAATTCTTTGTGCCTTAGAGAATTCTTGAATGAGGCTGAACATTATTGAAGCCCAAGCTGTGGAATTCTGAGTAAAGCATAACTTGTGTACAAATTCATTGTGCCTTAGAGAATTCTTGAATGAGGCTGAACATTATTGAAGCCCAAGGTGTGGAATTCTTATTAAAGCATAACTTGTGTACAAATTCATTGTGCCTTAGAGAATTCTTGAATGAGGCTGAACATTATTGTAGCCCAAGCTGTGGAATTCTCATTAAAGCATAACTGGCATACAAATTCATTGTGCCTTATAGAATTTTTGAATGAGGCTGAACATATTCGAAGCCCAAGCTGTGGAATTCATATTAAAGCATAACTTGTGTACAAATTCATTATGCCTTAGAGAATTCTTGAATGAGGGTGAACATTATTGAAGCCCAAGGTGTTGAATTCTTATTAAAGCATAACTTGTGTACAAATTCATTGTGTCTTAGAGAATTCTTGAATGAGGCTGAACATTATTGAAGCCCAAGCTGTGGAATTCTCATTAAAGCATAACTTGTGTACAAATTCGTTATGCCTTAGAGAATTCTTGAATGAGGCTGACCATATTCAAAGCCCAAGCTGTGGAATTCTGAGTAAAGCATAACTTGTGTAACTCGTATTTTTGCAAGTAGAATTGTACTGTAACGGTATCACTCGTAGGTTGTGCCAGCAATTTTAGGCACTGTAGTTGTTTGAAAACTTTGTTCTTTAATAAGTTATGTACTGTATTATGGGAAGCTAACCATTGTTACCAGATTATGCACATGTGATATTTTTATTAGCTGCTCTTCACTGGTGTCCCATAATAAAAGGTGTACTTTAGTAATGATTTTTGGAGTAATAATTTTTTGCTTTCTTTCAGTCTGATGTTTTTTAAAGTATGTGTATGGACCTTTGGACCAAACCTGAGCCATTGTATACTTCTTCTTCTCGTTTGACAGTTTCTGAGTCATTCTGTATTTCTTGATCTGGGTAGACATTTTATAACAAAGTAATTAAGGCAAGACTCTAAATCTCAGTATGTGAACAAAATTCTCATGATTCCAGATGCTGCAAAGAGGAGGCAGTTGCCTGCATGGATCAGGGAGGGCTTGGAGAAGATGGAAAGGGAGAAACAAAAGAAGATAGATAGAGAAAGACAGATGAAAGAAAGGGAAGAATATTTGCAAAAGAAAAGAGAAGAAGAGGAAAATGCAATTAATGAATTAGAAAAGAATAGTGGCCAACCTGTGATTCCAAAGAAAAGCAAATTTGTGAGTATTTTAGTTTGTTGTATATAATTGTGTCGTTTCTGTTCTTGTCCTTTGCCTCTTCTCCTTTCTCATTCCTCTTCCCTTCTTCCTTCTTGGCTTTCTTTACCGCCTCCTGTTCCCCCTCAGGACATTTCAGCTTACATCGTTGGTCACTGTGTTGTGTTTAATTATTACAAAAGCATTGTTGGCTGCTTGTTAGCAGACATTCATCAAACTGTTAGAACTTGTGTATCAGGGAAGTCTTTTTGTTCTGCATATTCTGTTTTAAAATTTGTTTGTGGTAAATGTACAGTAAAATCTGCGATATCCAGTATTGGATTATCCAAAACTCTCTATTAACCGGCAAATTGACAAAGCGCCCCGTTATATTTTACTATTGCATTAACCTGCATCACCTGCCCCTATTCTGAGGATTTGACAGGCTCATTTGTTGTTCCCGTAACTCCAGGTTATGGTCGGATACTGTAGTGTGTACTATCAGTTGCTTTATTGCCTTCACCTGTTACAGGATGTTGCAGTGCAGTGCCTGGAATGTTTTATTTTTGTCATTGAAGGGGCTGGTAAAAAGTGGAAAAGAGTAGTGTTAATGATAAAGGCAGAAATAGACATACGTAATATACTTGAATGTGGCAGAAAGATACATATTAAGTATAATATTCTGATATCCGGAAAATTGCAATATCCAGCAAACCTTTGGTCCTGGAGGTGCAGGATATTGCAGATTTTAGTGTATGATTTTATTACATTTATTTCTATGCCATAAGGTTTCTGGATGCAGATATTTTTAAAGCAATGTTTACTGGTTAGTATCCTACCATTTGCAACACTCAGAATGTTTCCTGCTTTGCAGAACTGTTCTCTTGGTAACACCAGAAGGGGCATTGGTACTGGTAAATTCCATAGATATGGATGGGTCTGTTAACAAGTTTCTAATTTTGTATGGTATTTAGCCATTTTAGTTATTTTCAGAAAGAGAACTTGGAATGATTAGCTGGATTGTAATTCTAATTTGTATGAATTTTGAAAATCATTAAAATAAGGAATCAATTCAGATGAAATTCTTTATAAGTTTTTATCTGGTTAAATGTGAAAATCCAGATTTTAAAATTCAAACTTGCATGTTAGGTTCATTCTTTTTTTAATTCCTTTGTTTGTACAGGAAAGCGATTCAGAAGAATCAACCCATGGTGAAAGTCCCTCACATTCACAGTCTTCTCTCAAGAGGAAATCCAGGTTTAGAAATGCAGATAGTCCAAATTCTTCTCCACACCATCCTTCAGTGAGACTCTTGGGTAATGAACCGGAGCCGCCAAAGTCTCGAGAGGAAGCAATGCAGGATATTGTGAGTGTACATAATTAAAGTTACGTAGCTCGTAATCTTTTCACTTCAATCGTGTTGATTTATCAGAAGATTCACAGAACATTTGGCAGGTAACTATCACAATGAAGATGACTCTGTGGGTGAAAATCTTGCCGTTAACTACCAACAAACATGTGAATACTAATACTAATACTAACACTAATAATAATAATAATAATACATTTCCTAAATTACACATAAGACCACCGAGCCTAATCCTGTTGATGATACATCCCAGGATAGGTGAATATTTCCCAGCTAAAGCTGAGAAGTTAGAAATTCGGATGATGATGATGATGATGATGATGATGATGATGATGATGATGATGATCATAACCGACAGAACTGACAGAAGAATCCACAACAATAAACCGGACATCATAATCAGGGATAATGGAAAAGGAACGTGTATGCTAATTGATGTAGCAATCCCAGGAGATGGAAATGTGATAAAGAAAGAAGCCGAGAAGATTCTCAAATATAAAGACCTTATAACAGAAACACAGTGCATGTGGAATGTAAAAACAAAGGTGAAGCCAGTAATAATAGCAACTGGAACCATTTCAAAATCCTTCAGAAAATACTTGAGCAGCATACCAGGAAAGCACGATATCAAGGAACTGCAGAAAACAGCTGTATTGGGCACAGCACGCACACTGCGGGAAGTGCTAATGTAGAAGCACAGAAGAGTTTAATATTGCAGACAGCGCTATATGCACCATTAAAAGTACGTGCAGAATAGCTGCGACACTGTGTACCCTAGAAACATGGTTTGTTTCAGGTATATAACTGTGAATACCCTGCACAAAGGAGATGATGATGATGATGACGACGACGATGACGACGACGATGATGATGATACATCTTAGTTAAAAACATGTTATACATTACATTTATGTAGTCAGTTTTATCTTTGTGATCTTGGCATTACTATGTTTTTAAATAATTTCACGCATCAATTTCTCTGACTTCACCATTGCTATCTTGCCTTTTGGCTTCCCTGTCTTCACACCGTCATAATATTCTCTCACATTCACTGTCTTCGTTCCCACTGTCATTTTATGCTGGGCTTTAGTTCATTATGCCCTACAGTATTAATCATCCTTGTACTGCTTTTGCTTCAAATTAATGTGTACGAAAGCAACAATATCTAGAGCCACTGATATACGTGTAGAAGTGGCAAGTTTTTGAAGATTGCTGGCTGCTGGGATGTGACACCTTGCAGTCTCGTTGATATGTATCAACATTTTAAAGGAGCATGGTGCCTTCTTTGTCATAGTAGGTGATGAAATGGTGGTACATATTTCCCAGACAACACATTGTCATATCCCAGAGCGCTGCGATTTTCATGGCCATTGCTGTGAAAGCCTCAGATCTTCAGTCTCCCTGTTTTCACCCTGAGCATTTGCTCTGAGGACATTCTGTTCTTCTTTGCAGTTTGTTGTGCAGGGTTAGTCACTATGACTTTGAAGTTTTCTTGTAACTGCACTTGATATCTTATTCCCTTTTGCACGAGTACATGCTTTTAAGTATGAGCCATGATGAGGTTACACAAGCAAAATACCAGTGTAGTTGACATGCCAGGATTTGGCAGAAGTGGGCAGTTACATTTTTTATGTTATACTGTCTGTGACTACTCACTACAGTCGAACTGTGTTATAATGACGTTGGTTAAGTTACTCCTCACCCACTGCATTAGATATTCTTTGGTACCAATTAACTCCTCACTGTGAACCACAAAATTATACTCCTCACTTAGAACAACACTTGTTTTATGATGACAATATTTAGTCCGTTTCATGACGTAACCGAGTAGCATTGTAATGAGATGAAGTCCAAGAAAGTTCTTTTTTGGTGAAATTGTTGTGTTTACATATTATCCCCTTCAAAGTAATTTATATTGGCAGCTATGTACTGCTCCAGACAAACCTTCTAAGCCTGAATCAGCTCCTGATATCATTTTGTGAGAGTGCTTTAAGTAAATGCCGTTTCTTTATGGGTGTCGTCAGTTGACTGAAAATGGGTTCCTTTGAATGAACTCTTCCATTTTGGGGGAAAAGAGAGAAATTGCAGTGGGCAAGATGTGAGTATGGAGTGAGTTTGAGTGCTGGTATTTGTTTTTTAGCTCAAAACTGGTGAACCATAGTTGCTTTGTGCGGCAGTGAGTTGTCTTTAGTGCAGACTTCATTAATGTGACTTTTTTTAAATTTCATTTTATTCTTGTAATTTGAAATTTCCTTGCAGAATTGTTACTTCATTGATTTGGTGGTACATACAGTGAAACCCTGTTAAGAAAATTTTGAAAATTCCAAGAAAATCCTACTTCTTAAGTGGGAAATTTCTTAAAAGGGTAATTTTAATGAAATGGGAGAATTTTAGTGCTTTTTTATCCTGACTTCTTAGGCAGGAAATTTTCTTAACTGGGTTTTTCTTAAGCGAGTTTCACTGTACGTAACTATGATGATTCTTGTATTGTCAAAGAAAATCAGCACCATGGTTTTAATTTTTGATTTTCAAGCTTTCTTTGGTCTTGGAGATGCAGAAGTTTTCCATTGCATGGATTGGGGCTTTGTTTCCAGGTCGTATAAAAAAGTCCGGTTTAGTTGCAGGTGGCCACAGTCTTCAAAAAATTTGTATCTTTATTTCTGTCTGGAATTTCAGAACAGACTTGCCTTCTTGCCAACTTCTGGTCTTCATTCAGGTTCCTGGGGACCATTTCTACACACGCACACCCTTTTTCATGTTTAGATTTGTTACTGAAGTTTGTCTGTCTGCATATGCAACTTCTGCTGTCATTCTGGTACCTAAACAAGAATCTATTCTCACAAGAGTTCTTGTCCTTTATCTGTTTTTGTCTTTTCGTTGTTACTGGACTGTCATGTCTTTTGTCATCTTCCACATTCGTTCTTACTTCTGAAAACTTCTTGTGCCATTCAAATACTTTAGCTTTTGATAGGGCATGTTTTTCATATGGCTGACATAACAAATTGAGGGTTTTAATGGCAGTTTCATTTAATTTCATATGAAATTTGATGTATATTGTTAATTTTTTTAATCAAGCATGGTCATGGTGTGTTAAAATTGTTGATAAAAATTTTATTGGCAGCTCTGTATCAGTGTAATGGAGTATGTTGTGGAGAAGTGACTGGGGGGATGTTCGGTAGTAACTAACATAGAGTTACTTTTGTGATCAGCAGTCGGGGCACAAGCTGTGGCCCTTCTCTTAGTACTTAATAACCACAACTCGTAGCTGTGATGGTATTTCATAGAAACTCATTTTACTGCATGGTTCATGACAATGAAACATATTTGTGTCTCTTGCTTGCTAGTCTGATGGCATATTATAGTAAGAACACAGCATACAGGTACTCAATGACTTATGAACAGGATATGTTCTGAACACCTGGTCTTAAGTCAAAAATATTAAATGGGGTGGAATGTACTCTGTCCAGTAGGTTGAGGGGGTTCGAATAAGTAGTCTTTCTGTCGCAAAACAATAAGAACAGACTTTCTTCAACAAAATAGAAAAAGGTTAATCAGATAGTTGTTAAATACATTGCAGAAAAATTATATTTATGGTAGTTTGAATTGAAGTTTTTTAAGGAAATTTTGGTCATAACGTCAGTTGGTCATAAGGAGGGTGGCTGTAAGTTTGGGAGTGTCTGTACCCTGTATCTTAAAAACAGTAATTAATATGAAGACTTATGTCAACCGCTGTGCAAGGGTGACTGCACTGGTTCCTGTTAGATCATCACGGTTAAGCGACCTTGGGCATTGTTAGGACTTAGATGGGTGACTGCTTGGGAATGCCACATGCTGTTGGGATATAAAGCAGAGGGTGGTACAAAAGATTGGAAATCGTTGAGGTGCATGGGTTGCTGCAGTGCCGATCGTAATTCATGTACGTACACACACGCACGCATGTGTGCGCGCAGTGTAAAGGCTGACACACATTTAAAAATATCAGCATATAATTAGTACATAAATTGGATGTGACCATTTGCTTTTTATCTTTTACAGTAAGGAAACTGTATTCCATTTGGATAAATATGATGTTTGTGTAAATATGATAGTGTTTTAAAGTAGGCCTGCAGCCATTAGTGTTTTAAAGTAGGCCTGCAGCCATTTGTTACACGTTGTGGTTTATGACATACCGGTTAAAAATGTAAATATGGTTATTTTAAATGTTGCATGATAATTTCGTGTTCAGTTAACATGCAAAGAGTTCCAGGTGCATGGATTTATATAATCTGAAATATGTGATCGCCAAAAAAAAATCTTAAGGTAATGTACTTTATTTAGGAAAATACTTTAAAGAAGAAATGAGTGAATGATTTATTATATCACGCAATGAAGGACTGTGTGATACATGTTAACGTAGCATTGGGAGAATAGTGAAGTTGCCTGCACTTGGTGGGTCTGTTGTGACTGTCCGGAGAATGGACACTGATGGCATGGAAGTTGATGAAAATGTTGGCACATCACCCATGTAACAGAGTATGATGATCTATATGGGAAATGCAAGCGTAAATTTACTTCTGTTTTTTTGCAATTTCCAGATGTTGAAAGTGCGCCGTCTTTTGACTGAAGTCCTCTTGGAGGTTACTACAGAGGAGATGGAGGCAGTTGCACAGGAAGTGTTGAGTAAAGCAAAGGCAAAAGGTACTAGAATCTTCAGTTACGATTTCACATTTCTGCTCGCTGTCAAGAACATTTTGGGCAACATATTGTCTGATTTGTACTGCTTTGGAGTAATATTGCTTTTAGCATCTGTTTTCAGTACTCAATATAGTCAGTTATTTACACCAAAGAGACTTTTACATGTGGTAGTCTTTGCTGATGTATACTTTTGGTACAACATTTAGTGTACTGAAAAGATTCTTATTAAAAGAAAATGATTGTATTGTTGAATTTTCATAAGGTTATGTTGTTGCAATGAAGTGTGTGTTCTTCTCTACTTATAATGGATTTGTTTACAAGGATGCTGCTGTGTGCATTGTTGGGTAGCTGTGGGCTACTTGCAGATGCTGTGCAGTGGTCCATTAGGGAACAGAATTAATACATCCTCCCTTCTCCTTTAAGTGTGTCAGTCGCCTTGTACTAAACATTTATATTTGTGACAAAGCTCCAGCATTGCAACTGCGGAAGACCCAGGCTTTAGCATCTTTGACTGGCAAGCTGGGTAAGTGATTTTTAAACTTTTATATTGATCATTTGAGGTAGTCACCAGTGACACATTTCATATCAGATCTGAAAATGAGATATAATTCTATAGTTGCATGTGATTGCATTTTGTTTTCTATATGTGTAACTCCTTTTGGGTTGTTATAAACATGATGGGCTATTGTATATTATTTGTTCCAAGTGCATGTGATATTGCTGATAATATTTAAGGTTCTCGCAGGAGTGACTAGGTAGATAGTGAGACCTGGGCTCTTCTGGGATGTTATGCAGCATCGAGTGGTATTTCTGTACGGACAGTTTGGTACAATTTGTTGGTCCCATTTTCATGGGGGACTGATGGGTTGTCCCAAAATGTCAGTACAGAACTACCACTCAGTGCTGCATAATACGCTAGAAGAGTGCATATCTCATCTACATTGCAGCAGAAGCCTGAAATCACGCATAAGTAGATACTCTCGTTTAAGTTGCGACGTGACGTATTTTGGCAGAATTTTACTTATATTGTGGACAAATCTGCTGCTTCCGCATTCAAGGAAGAGGATGGAAGCTGGAGGTTCCTTTAAAATTTTGGAAAATTTTTACCATACTACTAGGTGTTACATCCCAGATTATTCTCAAGATTGCTTCGTTTAAAGTTTTTCCAAACTAAGTGTTCTTAGCATCTGCCAGTGTTTATGCACCTGTATGTCTGTTTCCACTCTGTGTAGGCCATATATTTGGATTTGCCACCATCAGTGAATGGTTTGGTGCAAAACAAGGTAACTTTGTGAAATGTGAAAATGTGATTGTGTTGCCTGTGGATTTACAGAATCATTCCAGCTTATTTGGTACAAGAAAACCTAACTAATGCAGCTGACATAAATTATTATTATTCTTGTGGCTAAAGTTTCAGAGGTGCACCTTTTAGTTCTTTCTTGTCTGTCCAGCTGTCTGTGGGCATTAACATCTTGAAAAATGCTGAATGGGTTCAAATAAAATTTTTTATTTAAGAGTTTTTCTTAAAATTTCTCTGACGTGTTCAAATTTTTGGTGAAGTCAGCCACCAATGTGGCACTCCTGTGCACATTCCAAGTGTAAGTCATTTACTGCTGTTACGGATCAGCATGAAAAATATTTCAAACAAAGTTGTGGAGAAAACCGAAGCAAACGTTTTATTCATCTTATTACAGCTTTTGGGATAAGTATACAAAAGTGATTATTATGCTGTGTCAGCTCATGACAGCCAAAGTGTCAGAATTGCTGTGCAGTGCAGATGTTTCCTAATTTTTTATTTTGCATCCAAGTCATCACTGTTAATGTTGTCTGTGTATCTAGGTAACTAGGATTTGTAGTAATTATATAGAAAGGTTTATTTTCCTAAAAAATGAAAAGGCTTACTGTGCTGCTCACCATTGATCTTATAACAAATAAACAGATATTGTATCAATATACATATATAAAAGAACGTAATTCCTTTTGTCACCATTGTAATATCTTTTCTTGGTTAAGATATTGGACATTGTGTACTTCAGTGCTTGACCACTGTACCTAGGGGGAACAATAAGCAGGAGAGAGAAACAGATACATTTACTTTCCTTTTGGGTTCGTGTGTTACGTGGTACAAGGGGTGTTCCAAAAGTATTGCTTCTGTATTTGTATCTTTAAACCCAGACAAGGTATTGAAATGCAACAAAGCGTAAAATATAACTCAGATTTTGTACTTTGTTTCTGTACCTCATGTTTCCATGTAGTCCCCCGCTCGTTTGATAAACGCTGCCAGTGCTGAACAAGTTTTTCGAACCTGTTGGTGCAGAATTTTTCAGGCTGTTCTCAAAACTATTTTGCCGTAGCAGCTTGAACTTCTTCGTCACGTGTGAAACGATTGCCTCTGAGATGTATCTTGAGAGCTTCGAACAACCAGAAATCAGACGTTGCCAAGTCTGGGCTGTAGGGAAGGTGTGGAACAACCTCAAATCCATGCTTTTGGCTTGGCCCTTGTAGGTGTGTGTTGTGACATTTTGGAAGAATATACTGCTTCCATCTTCAGGATAGTCTGGTTCACATGGATGCTGAAGTGGGTGGGAATAAGCAATTGTATTGGTTATATGGGAAAGATGGAGGACATCTGGCCAATCAGAGCTATGGGAGGGGCAGGAAGATAGCTCTGATTGGCCAGATTTCCTCCATCTTTCCCATATAACTGACACATTCACTTCTTTGCAACCACTTTGGCGTGTGTATGAACCAGATTCAGTCATCCTAAAGGTGCAGGCTATATGTTCTTCTGAAACATGTGAACTGGCACCTACCACATGGTATAGAAACCAAAAGAAGACTATCAACTGATAAGCAGTTGCCATGAAAACTTATAAAGGGATTCATTGTTTGTTAAATTGAGTTCTCTCTGAAAACTGAGTGTTAAAAAAGTTTCATTAATATCAGTTTGCTAATGTTCTCGAATTTGTTAGGCTGTCAAAGGTTGTGATTTCAGTGTTTGTGGGATGCCATGGATTACAAATTTTGAGACACATTCTTGGCTTTACTCCCAACTGTAGCATGGCATCTCTCATAAAATGCGATAAACACTGTGTGTCATTTAAGGTAATTGCGTTTAACACTGCCCTTAAAGGTGCATCATATGCTTCCACGTCACTAATAGCCACTCTCCAGTTGCACTTCATTTATGATATTATGTACAGTAGTAGTTATAGGAGTATTTTCTTGGGACATTGATAATTTATGTGGTCAGAAATGTACAGTGTTTTGGACAGTGACTCTTGAGTCGGCAGGCACAAGTAAAGTGACTGCTTAATGTGAGCGCCTCATGCACTAGGTAGATATGCTTTTGTTTTACATGACGCTGAAATAAGAGGCTCTGCACAACATTGTACAGGTTTCTGAACCACACAATGGAAGGTCGAAAGGAAGTACTACTGTCATAATACTAGATTATCATGTCAAACATTTCGACAGACAGTATGATGCTGTGTGCTCTGAGATATTGGTATTGAACTGTACTGTGTGGTACATGTTGCTGTCAGCTGAAGGGTGTACGTGTTCACCGACAGTTGGACACAGTTTTAGAAATCTTTGGGGAAAAAATTGATATGCAAGATAATCTGGCTTCTGCTGCAGTGTCGTCGAGAGCTTCATTCTTCTGCGTTGTTGCATGGTGTCGGTGGATTTATTACTGACATTTTGAGACTGTATGGGTCTCTTCTTCACAAGCAGATGGTCGGAGAAGATGTTGACGTGGAATATGAAACCAGTTTGATGTCTCAAAATGTTGGTGATAAACCAACTACACTGTGTGACCACCAAGGAGAACTAAGGTCCCAAACACTGTTGTGCATTAATGTCATTTATTATTGTTGATGTGAATATTTATAGTCATATGTTTGTATATTACCTTGTTGCATGTAGCCACAGGCTATATGTTTCACATGCCTGCTATATCCTGAGAATCCCCAGATGATAGGCTGTAGTAAACTGACATTTCAGGCTTCATATATACATAGTGTGCACGTTAAATAATGAAATTTATTTTTTCCCTGGGCGCCTTGCAAACAGATCAGCAAATCAGTACAGTGCTTATTATTTTTTCTGATGCTGTGGGAATTATCCATTTGTTCCTAAAGACACCACAGTGAAGAGTCACTGTTATGTAGGCATGGTGGAATGTCTGCATATGCGCCTGTGCCATGTTAGAATTGAGCAGTTCCAAAACAACAGCTGGCTGCTGTTGGATGACAATATGCCCAATCATTGCGTGTTGAATATCAAAGAGTTTCTTGCTTCCAAATTGATCTGTGTGATCCAGCATCCCCTATACTCACTAGATATGGCGCTGACAGACCTGTTGCTCTTCCCGAAGTTGAAGCTGGTCCTACAAGGAGAGCGTCTCAGTGACATTAGTGACATCCAATGCGGTGTGACTGGGAAACTGAAAGGAGTTTCATTGCAAGCCTTCCAGTGTCGTTTCGTGGACTTGTACAAACTATCTCAGCATTGTGTGGAGTTGGGGGGTGGTTGTATTGAAAGAGTGTAATAAAAACTTCTAAATATATTCATACATTTTTTTGTAATAAATGCAGTCTCATTATTTAATGGGCACACTCTGTACGGTGAATCCCAGTGACATACAATAAATACAGCATAAGGTTTGTATTCTGCTCCTGAAGTCCTGAAGCTCCTATAAACATGCAGCCATAACTGCTTTATTAGTGAAAATGGGAAGCATTAGGAAATCAAAAGAGGCATATGCATTTGTATTTGAGAATTGCATTTGTTTATTAAATTTATCACATATCAATATGCAGTGTCTTCATGGTGATAAAGCATTTACAGAAGTTGCTGAAAATACTGTCTCTTAGTTTGAATGCATAACTGCACTGTGTGGTGCAAAGATTTCCATTACGCTGAAAAAGTCAGGCATGCCACATTTTTGTCACAGCTGCTGCAGTTAAATGCCAGTGACCAACCTGTGTGTTGATCCTTGTTTGAATAATCTAGCAGATGGCAGGAGTGAGATTGTTCAGTTATGGTGGCCAGCAGTCTGTTTCATCCTATCCATCCGTCTGTTTAGTAAGAGTCTATATATTGCTTTACACTGTGGGTAAAATGAGCAGGAGTTACTTCATGCATAAACCACACAGTCTGCCGTATTGCCAGTGGTGCAGCCTCCAATAGCTTTGATATTACTTCTGTTGCCGTATCACACTAACAAAGCAGTTGTGAGTGTTTGATTATGAGGACTTCCTGGTTCAATTTTAGGAGGAGAACATGAATATGTAATTAAGAATCACCATGTATATGCACACATGTACACTTGAAATCATTTATACGTGTTTTGTAAGAATAATTATATTGAATTGATACTGAATGTAGCTATGTTGGAAGTTCAGTAGTTGATGGAAGTGTTGTGGGAGATACCTTTAGCAAAATGGTACCTGTATCAGGACACTATGTAATAAGGAAGTTCATGGTTTACGTAGGTTACTCACGTTGGGGTACTGAAATAAAGGGTAGTGTGAGGAACTGGCTGTCTAGCTTGAAGGGAGAGACATGATATGCTTGCAAAATTTTAGGGGGGAGACCTGTTGAAAGGAGGCTGCTTGAAAGAGAAACAGGACAGGAATGTAATATCATGCTGGAAAGAAGATAGTTTTTTGGGATGGAAAGTGGATGCAGATTGGCTGAAGATGATATCTGATCGCCTGCTTTGGTGTTAGCAGTGTTCAAACTTTGGATTAAATTAGTACACTTAATTATGCGGTGTCTTCGTATACAGTGCAACTTCTCTCCATTCTTTCTGAAGGGGCTACAGGAAAGAAGTGATAAAATGGGAAAATGGCTGTTGTGGGGAAGTTTAAAGGTGTCAGATTTATAGGGAGTGCAGTAAATGAATGGTGCTTGTGGGACAGTGATGTGAAGGGGAGTGATGGATGGAAGTTTTGCTGGAGCCATTTTACAATGTGTAGTACACCATAACCATATTCCTCATTAATTTCTTTCTTTCAAATTCTGCTAATGCAATTGAAGAACATGGGCCGCAACGTAATTAGGTGATTCTATATTTGTGGCAGTAGAGTGATGTTTGCTTTTCTTGCGTTCTTCGTCATTGTTACTGGCAGTGTAGTTTAAAATGTATGTACATTTGTAACTTCTTACAGCTCATACAGTAATTTAGTTGTTGTTGTTGTTTTGTATCAGTCATTGTCAAGTTAGGCTGAACTTACTGCAGTAAGGTAATGACAGTCATTTTGTGACTTTTTTGGGAATTTTATTTCTGCTTACACAGGTTTCTTTGGCATAAGTATTTCTGTTCTGACAAAAATAGCTCCAGCCATTTTCAGTAGCCCCCAGCCTTAGTGAAATGTGAGATTTGAGGTTTTCATGGCAGCAAGTATTAACCCTTTAAAGACGAAGCGTATCTGTTTTATGTCAGGACTCGTTGCGTACCGCGCTGTAAACACTCTCCACTTCGGTTATAAAAACCAGTCTCTTAATATGTTATAAGGCAAAAGTTGCTGTTTGTTCTGAGATCCGTACAAAACACATAAACGCAATGTGGGCACAACGTAGAATTTTGTAATGTTAAACCTGGTCTATGTAAAGTTACCGCTAGGCTTTAAAAGGTTAAAGACGAAGCGTATCTGTTTTATATAAGGACTCAGTGCGTACCGCGCTGTAAACACTCTCCACTTCGGTTATAAAAACCAGTCTCTTAATGTTTTATAAGGCAAAAGTTGCTGTTTGTTCTGAGATCCGTACAAAACACACAAACGCAATGTGGCCACGACGTAGAATTTTTTGACGTTGAACCTCTTCATATGTGAAGTTACCGCTAGGCTTGAAAAGGTTAAGATTATTATCAGTGCTGATGAGATGGGGTGAAACCAGTACAAATTACTGGGGCTGGGCAGTCTGGAACGGGGCCCAACTATGTTGCATATGTTTTTTTCTTTCTCGGTAGTATCATTATTTGTCAATTGTACAACTTAACCCTTCAGACCGAGCCCAAGTCCCTCTGCAACTGACGGTCGTTCCAATTTAGTGTAAAGATTTTTAGCTGGTCCACCATTCCTGGGGTGCCTGGACATGTGTTTTTCACCAGGGTGTGAACTTGCTCTTGGTGGCCCTGACTTCTGTCTCCTGGCTTGTGATACCGTGTAGTTTGGTAGATAGGTGCTAGTGTTTTGGAGGAACTTACGGCTGCTTCAGGGTAAAACCCTGAAGCAGAAGGCAGCAGTTTCTCCTGAAAAGTTGGCATCTGTCCAACTTACTTCATGGCATCACAGTGGAGAACCACATCTCCCACAACATCCTTTTGCTGCTTTAGGTATTTAACAGTCAGATTTCAACTTCGTGACATGTGAGATTTAAGTTGTTAGCATAACTTGAACAATGCCTGAAAGAAACTACAATATTATTAATTAGTGTTGATTTATGAAAATATTATTGAACAGTTTCATGCAGTGTTGTGGAGATGCATTGATATTTTGAGAATTTGGAATACTGCACATGCAGGTCTGGGGATGTACGGTGACAGTGAGGATTCAGACAGTGGTGATGAAGCTACAGGCAACAGTTCTTCGCAGGCCAATGGGGCAGATTCAGATGAAGAACTAAAGGTAAGAGGGATGACTTCAAGTAAATAATTACTGTGGCAGTTGTTTGTATGAACCCACCAACATCAGTAAGCTTGATGCTAAATATTACTGCATACAGTGCCATTGACAGCTACACTGATTCTTCATAACCAGCCACTTCCCTGTGATGTTAGAAATGGCAGGTTGGGGAAATATGATCGGCCAGCTTTTAGTGCCTCTGGGTATTGTTCAACGTTCCTGGGCCCTGTCCACCTAGGCAAGGGCATAGAATCCATTTCCAGACGGGTTCCACCTGTGTGCAGATTATAACTCAAATTCTTAGTCAACAGGGGCTCCGACAATATTACGTGGCTGTGAATTGCACCAGGCTAAAAGGTTTTTGGTATTCTTCACACTCCCAATGTGTTATCTTCTGTAGCATTGAATGTCTGAATCTGTGAGCAGAGAAATCTGCACATGGATCTGACTGGGGGTCTAATTTAGAACCATCTGAATTAGAGTACAGTGTCATATATCCAGACCACAGAGTATGTTTCATATGTGCAGAATGTATTTCAGGTTCAGTAGCATGTTTCCTAATGTTTGTGCACTAGCTCATTTCACTGAACAGATTCTTAGAGGGTCTGGGCTGGCCAGAAGATCCCTGGCCTTGTATTGAACCCAAAGTTTTTGTTTTTTAAATACTGTGACACGGGCCTGCATATGGACTATAATCTGAACCAGTTCAATTCATTGCATTCCGTTATACCCTGTTTCATTACTATTTATCGTAATGATATCTTCTCATTTATGTTTAGATCCCAGAAATAGCCTGCCTCTTCATAATGTTTGCAAGTAGAAATAAAGGGACACTTCTAGTAGGAAAATAGGAAAGTGCCATAATGCATTATGTCCCGTAATTCACGCATTCTGAAATTTTGTGATACTGTATCCCCTTAAATAATACAGTCGAACCCAGTTATAACGCCATGTAAGGGACTGAATATTTTGTTGTTTAAAATTAGTGTTGTTCTAACCGAGGAGTATATTGTTACAATTAAGAGTGAGGAATGAATGGGTACCACAGAATATTTGACACTGAAGGTGAGGTGTTGCATAAACCAATGTGGTTATAACTGGGTTTCACTGTATATAAATTTATGTGACCTATCATGTTTAAGGCTGTTAATGTCATTGGAATTATTGAGAGAGTAATCAGCAGATTCTCCTTTATTGTGTCTGAATTGCTTAGTATGGCCAGCCAGACCTTGTTGCTGCTGCTGCTGCCACCCATCTCTGTATATATTTCATGAGAATTAACATTTGACACCTTCAAAGCTGTCAGTGGCTTCTAGTGTAAAGGATGTGCGTGGTGGCTGGATAGCTTCCCAAACCTGAGCATTGTGTTCAAGATAGCCATTCTCATTTACATTTGACATCTATTTGTGAGTGGTATTTGTTCTTTATAGCAGCAACTGCAGAAATTCCTGTTTTACACAAATAGGGATCAATATTTCCGTGGCCTTTGCACAATTCTTTTTACTCAGCTTGCATGTCAATCTGGAGTCAGGAAGAGACGCAAATGTTATTTTTAGATAGGTCACAGGGGACAACTGAATTTATTGCTCATCATCAGTATTGATGAGGCTACTTCCTTTCAGTTGATTGTGGAATGGTTATCATTCTTTTGCATTTCTAGCCCAGGAAAGTGGTTGTCAAAGTGAAAGTTCCATGAAGAAACATAATTGAGGATGCTGATCTTCACTTGTGCATTAATTTGTGTGTCAGTGTTGTTGATAAATTGCTTGAAACTGAAAAATTTCCACAACTTTACTTCATGTTTTTCTCTGCCACAGTTCAATCTGTTAAAGAAAAATATTCCATTGAGGTGAAGAATATTACTTTGCCTTATGTTGAAGTATTTGGAGTGTTAGCTGAAGAATACTACTTTGCCTTGCATTGAAGTATTTGGAGTGTTAGCTGAAGAATATTACTTTGCCTTGCATTGAAGTATTTGGAGTGTTAGCTGAAGAATATTACTTTGCCTTGCATTGAAGTATTGAAAGTGTTCGGCTGAAGAATGTTACTTTGCCTTGCACTGAAGTAGTGGGAGTGTTCAGCTTCTCAGACATATCACACTTTGGTGCCAGAAATAAATGCAGGGTGTACTCTGTAAATGCCTGAAATTGAAATGGCTACCAGTACTTAGAAAATTCTTGGTGATTTTTTTATATAGCTTTGGGAATTTTCGTTGCATTCTGTTTGCAATTGTAGTCAACTTTCGGGGCCAAACGTTTAAATGTGCTAATTTTCAAAATTTTCTTAACAGGGCTTCACTGTTTTGGCAGAAAGTTTCACCAGTTCCAGCTACATTTTCTGAAAGTGCCTATGAAAAAGTTTACTACCTTACTAAACTTTGAGCGGATATACATAGATATTTGTAATATTTGCAGGAAGTTCAGCAGCTTCTCTCACAGGGGCTGCAGTCGACAGTGAGGAAGCCTGCTGATCTATGTCCAATACATACAGATTCCCCAAGAAGTTAAGAATATAGTATCTCCTAGAAACAAAATAGCCCTTTCAGCTGTATTATGTAGCTGAATTTTTGTGCAAGGTTTAGGTCATTTTAAACTGAGTGGGATGTTCATATTGAGGAACATGATACTGAAATAGGCTGTGAGGACAGTACATGAAAGGAAGCTGCTTAGTGCTGTATGCAGGGGCATGCGTGTTAATAGTGTTGAACTTTTGGGTTTTACTGCAGTGTGATTGGTTGGTTACTAACCAGCTGAACTTATACATATGATAGTTCCGTAGATTTATTAATGTGATACTGAAGGGGTTGTTTAACAAACTGTTTAAACATATGATTTATCAGGAACATAAGGACTAAGAATATTGTCGCTGTCAAGTCAAAATCTGGTATGTGGAGTTTTCTGAATTTGTAATATTAATACCATTCAGCAGGTTCCGCACATTTTCATAATTCAACAAAACCATGTATATGGTATTACCTTGCATTATCCATCTATTTATGTTTTGTTGCTGTATTGTTAGAGGTCACCTAACATGAAGCACCTGAAATTATTCTCTCTCCTGTAAAAATTCCATAATTTCCACGTAGCAGTTTTTGACTTGCAGCGACAATATGTATTTTATTATTAATTATACCATCCCATATGATTTGATAGGATCAGATCCAGAGACGGAAGATGGCCTTCATGAAAACGGAACGAGAGATAGAGGCAAGGCTTCAGGAAGAAGAGGAACAAGAGAAGGAAAGAGAAAGACGCTTGATGGGTGAGGAAAGTGATGACTCTGAGAGAGAAGAGAGACAGGTAGAAAAGCAAACTGATTCAAAGCATCCTGCAGAGAAGGGTGAGTGCAAGATTTTACATTATTTTGCCATAGCATCGTGGATGTGCAGGTGGTTTGTGCGCATTGGGGTGATGCTGTGTGCTCATATTGAGCAGCATTTTGAATTTTGGTTAATTCAGCGTTTAATGTTTGTCCAGCATTGGAGTATGGAGTGAATTTCATTGCTCTCTGGTATGAATTCATTTGGGACATTAAATAAAACAGATTGTCAGGAAGGTGTGTCTATGAAAATGTGAAACTGTACGCAAAAGAGTGAAGATTAGATGGCAGAGAAAGTTATCGCAGTTTTGTAGGTTTAACTTCAGTCGATTGACCATTGTATTCAGAGCAGGTTTTCTGTAATGAACCCTTTAAAGATGAAGTGTATCTGTTTTATATAAGGACTCAGTGCGTACCGCAGTGTAAACAGTCTCCACTTCAGTTATGAAAACCAATCTGTTAATGTTTTATAAGGCAAAAGTTGCTGTTTGTTCTGAGATCCGTACAAAACACATAAACGCAATGTGGGCACCACGTAGAATTTTTTTTACGTTAAACCTGGTCATATGTAAAGTTCCCGCTAGGCTTTAAAAGGTAAAGTAACTCCATGGAGCAGAGGCCGTCTTGAGAAGCTAACAGTTTCTCAGCTAGTCAAGAAATTCCCTGCATTTTGTGGAACCCAGGGGTTCATTATCGCATTCACAGTCTTCTGTAATTGATGTATGTATTTGTCTGATTAAACCATATGAAAATTCTGTTAGGAGATTTTAATGCAAAAGTGGGGAGAGAGGATATTTTCAAACCGACTATTGGGAATGAGAGTTTACATCAGGATAGCAACGATAATGGTGTTAGAGTAGTAAACTTTGCCACATCAAAGAATCTAGTTGTTAAGAGCACTATGTTTCCGCACCGAAATATTCATAAATACACCTGGACCTCTCCTGATGGGAAGACTCACAATCAGATCGATCACATATTGATAGATAGGAGACGGCATTCCAGTATACTCGATGTGCGATCTTTCAGGGGAGCTGACTGTGATACTGATCACTATCTGGTGGTTGCGAAAGTTAGGGAAAGACTGGCAGTAAGTAAACAAGCAGCACAGAAGTTTGATGTAGAGAGATTTAATCTCAAGAAGCTAAGTGAACTAGAGGCTAGGAAACAGTATCAGCTTAAGATCTCAAACAGGTTTGCAGCTCTGGAAAGCTTAAATGTTAGTGAGGACATGAATAGGGCTTGGGAAAACATTAAAGAGAATATCAAAATCTCGGCTCAAGAGAGTCTAGGTCTACACGAACGGAAGCAGCATAAACCATGGTTTGATGCAGAATGTGCAGAATTTTTAGATAAAAGGAAGCAGGCTAAAATTCAGTGGTTACAGAATCCAAACCAAAATAATGGAGATAATCTGCACAACGTAAGACGTGAAGCTAGTAGACATTTCAGGCACAAAAAGAAGGAATATCTGAAAGCTAAAATTAATGAAATTGAAACAAACAGTAAGAAGAAGAATATAAGAGACTTGTATAGGGGTATCAATGAGTTTAAGAGGGGGTACCAGCCTAGAAGTAATGTAGTAAAGGATGAGAAGGGTGACCTGGTTGCAGACTCCCACAGTATTTTGGCTAGGTGGAGGAATCATTTCTCCCAGCTGTTGAATATACACGGGGTTAACGATGTTAGGCAGATTGAAGTACACACAGCAGAGCCACTAGTGCCTGAGCCCAGTGCCTTTGAGGTTGAGATGGCTATTGGAAAACTAAAAAGCCACAAATCACCAGGTATTGATCAGATTCCAGCAGAATTGATTAAAGCAGGGGGTAGGATTATTCGGTCTGAAATCCATAAACTTATTATTTCTATTTGGAATAAGGAGGAATTGCCTGAGGAATGGAAGGAGTCGGTCATTGTGCCTATTTATAAGAAGGGTGATAAGACAGATTGCAATAACTATCGAGGCATATCACTTTTGTCGACTACGTACAAAATTCTATCCAACATCCTTTTGTCAAGGTTAACTCCATATGCAGAGGAAATTATTGGGGATCATCAGTGTGGATTTCGACGTAACAGGTCAACCACTGATCATATATTCAGCATTCGTCAAATACTTGAGAAAAAATGGGAATACAATGAGGCAGTGCATCAGCTATTTATAGACTTCAAGAAAGCCTATGATTCAGTTAGGAGGGAGGTCTTGTATAATATTCTCATTGAGTTCGGTATCCCCATGAAACTAGTAAGGTTAATAAAAATGTGCCTAAGTGAAACATATAGCAGAGTTCGGGTAGGCAAACATCTGTCTGACACGTTCCCTATTAAGAATGGCTTGAAACAAGGAGATGCTCTGTCGCCATTGCTTTTCAACTTTGCTTTAGAATATGCCATTAGGAGGGTTCAGGCAAACCAGGAGGGCTTGAAATTGAATGTTACACATCAGCTTCTGGTTTATGCTGATGATGTTAATATATTGGGCGGAAGCGTACATAGCATAAAGAAAAATGCAGAAGATTTAATTATTGCTAGTAAGGAGATTGGTCTAGAGGTAAGTGCTGAGAAAACTAAGTACATGGTCATGTCTCGAAATCAGAATGCACGACACAATCACAACATAAATATAGATAATAAATCCTTTGAAAGGGTGGAAGAATTCAAATATTTGGGAGCAACCCTAACGAATCGAAACTCCATTCATGAAGAAATTAAGAGCAGATTGAAGTCAGGGAATGCTTGCTATCATTCGGTGCAGAATCTTTTGTCTTCCAGGTTGCTATCCAAAAACACAAAGGTTAGGGTATACAGAACTATAATTTTACCTGTTGTTCTGTATGGATGCGAAACTTGGTCTCTCACACTGAGGGAGGAACAAAGACTGAGGGTGTTCGAGAATAGGGTGCTGAGGAGGATATTTGGGCCTAAGAGGGACGAGGCGACAGGGGAGTGGAGAAGACTACATAACGAGGAACTTAATGACCTGTACTCATCACCAAATATTATTCGGGTAATCAAATCGAGAAGACTGAGATGGGCGGGGCATGTGGCACGTATGGGGGAGGAGAGAGGTGCATACCGGATTTTGGTGGGGAGACCCGAGGGAAGGCGACCACTTGGGAGACCCAGGCGTAGATGGGAGGATAATATTAAGATGGATATTCGGGAAGTGGGATGGGAGGACATGAACTGGATTGAGCTGGCTCAGGATAGGGACAGGTGGCGGGCTCTTGTGAATGCGGTAATGAACCTTCGGGTTCCATAAAATGCGGGGAATTTCTTGACTAGCTGAGAAACTGTTAGCTTCTCAAGAAGGCCTCTGCTCCATGGAGTTAGTTAGTTAGTTATTTGTCTGATTAAACCTGACTTTGCCACATTGAAGAGAATTCCCGTTGTAAGTTAATTTAATGACAAAATGGTTTCGTATGCAATAGATTATCTTTGTTTCTAATGCATAAAGCTGATACTTTTCACCAATTTTGTCATATAGCTTTAACAGGCTTAAGTGCCTGTTCTTCAGTCGGGGTGTGATTACTTTTCTTCTCTGTATCACAGAGCGTAAACCTAGAACTAGAGAAGTAATTGTGCTGAAGTTTAAAAAATTGAAGCTGTTTTTTTATTGGGGGGGGGGGGGGGAAGATGGGGCTGAAGATTGAAATCCCATCCAAAAACTTTAGCATTACTTGTGTATTGCTGGTAGCAAACTGCCTGGGAGGTAAACCTTTTTTCCCTGCTGATACAACACTCATATTTGTGTCATAATATTGGATGAATATCAGGAGAGCTGTTATTGTCATTAAATGAAGCAGGATGAGTGTGACATGTAACATCCGCGGAAGGAATGAAAAATACAAGCGGCATTTTGGTTTGAAAACCTTGTGTGGAAGATTAATGTTATGCAGGTGTGGTCCATTTGTAGGTCTTTGTGAACATTTAATGAACTCGCAGCTTAGAAAAGGACAACTTATTGCTTGTAGCTGACACAATAGTAGATGGGACTTCGTGAAACTCTCAGTGTACGTAGTGTCCTGTGTGTGCCAAGTATGGTTTCTTTTGTCTGACGTCCACTGCTTGTATATATATGTAGCAGAAACATAAAAGTATGACTAGTCTGCTGGTGCCCAGTGCCCCGGGCAGGCTAGGAACACCCATTTACGTATTTACTGTGGAAACCCCATGACCGATTGAGGCAAGGCACAATTCACATACGCAGTTACTGTGGATACCCCATGACCCGAGCAGGGAAGACACACCCATTTACTTAGTCACATTTGAAACGTCGTGACCTGTGGAGGCAAGGAACACTTCATGTAAGCAGTTACTGTGGAAACCACACAACCAAAGCAGGGAAAGCACACACATTTGCTTAGTTACCTATGAAAACTTGCGACCTGTGGGGGCAAGGAACATTTCATTTACGCAGTTACTGTGGAAACCCTGAGACCCGAGCAGAGAAGGCGTACACATTTGCTTAGTTACCTTTGAAACCTCGTGACCCGTGGGGGCAAGGAGCACTTCATGTACGCAGTTACTGTGGCAACCCGCGACCTGAGCAAGGAAGGTGCACCCATTTACTTAGTTACCTTCGTAACTTTGCGACCTGTGGGGGAAAGGCACAATTCATGTACGCAATTAGTAGAAAGCCCATGATCTGGGCAGGCAAGTCACGCCCATTTACTTATTTACCTTTGAAAACTCGCAACCAGTGGGGGCAAGGAACGCTTCATGTACGCATTTACTGCGGAAACGCCGCAACCCAAGCAGGAAAGGCACACCCATTTACTTAGTTACATTTCAAACCTCATGACCCGTGGAGGCAAGGCACAATTCATGTACGTAGTTACTGTGGAATCACCGCGATCCAGGCAGGCAAGGCACATCCATTTCAGTAGTTACCACGGAAAACTCGCGATGCAGGTGGGCAAGGCTCACTCATTTACGTAGTTGTGGTGGAAACCCGAAGAATGTATATGCTTGTGTGTTATAATTTCGTAGTGGCACCTGCAATTATTGTGAAAACCTGAATAATGTGTGTGTATGTATGTATATCATACTATAGTATTAGTGCCCGGCGACCCCTTACATAGTTAATGTGGAAACCACAATTAGTCGTGTCTGTTACGTACCGTCCACGCATCTGTCGAAACTAAATTCTGTGTAGTGTCTTTTTCTGCCATCTGGTGGTGGTCCATGAAACTCCAATGTGGGAATGTAACACAGACTGACAATGCTACATTTTATATAAGATGGGCTTAGTGCTCGCAGAAGGCAAAAGTTGAAGCATTTGAAGGAAAAGCCACACCATAAAATCCCATGCCATGAATCAAGCATTTTTTTTTGTGGAGAACAGCCCTGCAGCAGACGCTATGGACGCATTGCAACCTCAAGGCTTCTTTGCCTCCTTTTGATGAAGACAATGATGATGATTATTATTTTTATCCTTTTCCTAGTAATGTAGCACCGGTGGAATGAAATTGACAAGGGAAGACCACAATACTGGGGGAAAACCTGTCTCAGTGACACTTTGTCCACCACAATCGCACATGAACTGAGCTGGGATCGAACCTGTGCCTCCATGGTGGGAGGCTGGCAGCTAACCGCCTGTGCCATGGCACGGCCTCAAATCATAAGTTACACTGAAGAGAAAATTGTTTATGAATATTTATTTGCTATTTTATATCTTTGTGATTAACAATTTAAAGACTGAGATTATGCTGAATTATATATTACAGGCTAAGTTTGTACCGCCCAATAAATACACTTTGCCTCGGTTTTAAAGATCAATCAGTTAATGCTGCATAGGAAAGTAATAAATTTTTGTTCCAAGATCTGTGCAAAACATGTAAATAAAGCTGAAATATATTACAGGCTCAATCGCAGTTTGTGCTGAGATCCATACAAAAACACATAAAAAAAGCTGAGTCATATTAGAGGCTTAGTCCATACCGCGCAATAAACACATCCTGACAGGGGTTTAAAAATCAGCCAATCAGTTAATGCTGTATGGGGAAAGAAACGTGGGTTGTTCCAAGTTCCGTACAAGACACGTAAATAAAGCTGAATCATATTACAGGCTCAGATCGTACCAAGCAGAAAACACAGTTCTCTTTATTTCCGTCTCCTGACATCTAGTGGCGATCTATGGAACTCCAGTGTTCTCATAGTTCTCTTGCCATCTGGCGGCGGTCAATGGAACTACATGCGTCACATTGTTGTTCGTCTTACTGAATTTTTTGTAAGATTAAAGACTTAAGTTATGACTTCCGGCATTACATCTGTGACTGGGAGTAGGAGGTTGTGTGAGGCGATATGCAGTTGAGGTTTTCGTTTTGCTGGGATAGTGGCACAGCGACATGTTCCAGAACAGAAAACTTGGCTGCACCACGGCGAAAACCTAAAAACTTGCTTTTATAAGTGTGTCTTACTTGTAGGTTTATCATTGATGCTTCTACTACTCAGTTCAGAAACTTCTACCTTCCTGTCTTATACATAAATGCTGTAAAGATTAAAACAGATTTCATAGAGACTGGAAGTGAGTGATGTGTTATTTTATGTTTATGTAAAACTTGGTCTTTTTATCTCTAGGCAAAACATAGATTGAGGGTCTGTATTTCAGCTTTTGGGGTTTAACTGCATCATATGTTGAAGCTATTTCAGTGTGGCATGCATTGGATTTACTATCTTCAGGATAAGTGTGGCAGAGATAGGATGTGGACTGATAGATGTGTTTATTTTATTAAAAAACCAACTCCTTGCACGTACAAAGCACTTGTATGTATGGTATCATACATATATATGCTTGTGTGTGCAAGTAGCTGGTCTTGTAATAAAATATAATATGCTGTATGGAATAAACGCTATTGAAACAATATCAAAATGATAGACTGTTGCACACTTAATGCTCCTTCTTCATATATGCAATCATTGGAATTAGACATCTCCACAACTTTAAGCATGAAGACAGATACAAACTGATTAAAATCTGGTGTTAACCTGTTTTTCTCAACATTTTCTTCTTATTCCCATGGTCTGTCATGAGATGTGAGCATGCTGAACATGCGGACTCATACTTCCACTGTCAGACATGTTGATGCATGGCCCATTTTCATGCCACACCCTTATTCCCAGGGTAAGATTCCTAGAAGGTGGTAACTGCAGTGTGCACCAACACAGTATAGCTTCAACACAGGATGCTGCTAAATGTGGAACGTGGAAGTTACACATTAGGTGGAGGTCACAGGGATAAGAATAGGGTGCTGAGGATCAGACTGGGCTTGAGACAGAGAAGTAAAAATCATATAGTAGATGTGTTGTAATGAGAAGATAAAATACAATGTGTTACCAGTCATTACTGAGTAAATAGCAGTGCATGTTGCTGCCACTTCACAACTTTGTGCATCTGTGTTGTTAGTGATTGAAGGGGATTAATACTTAGGGCTTTTGGGTGATCTTCAGTGGCATGATATTCATACCAAATTTTGTGAGTGTCAATGAACTAATCCAGAAGTGGAAGTGGATGGACACACATACACGTATGCCATGGTGATCACATAATTTATTTTTTAGGGAGGGAAGTGAGCTTCAAGAGATTGCGAGTTAACATAATTCTTATTTTATAAAAGAGGCAAAAGCAAACTTGAGTACCGGAATGTCATGGGCCAATATCCAGCTGCTGTGTGTAATTGGCTATTTATGATTCTTTTCCTCGTGTCTTTCATTTGTGCGTTCTCTTGACTCACCAGTTACTGCCGGAATTACAAGGAAGCAACCTTTCTTGTTATGGTAGTTTTGGTAACTCTGTCCTGGTGTAAGTGCCTCAAAACACCTGTGCAATAAAATTTTTATTATTTTAACCAACTTGTACACTAAAAACACAGTGTATCGGGTTTCATATAATTCCCAACATGTTTCGGTGTAGGCTACACCATCTTGAGGGGAAACTGTATTAGAACACTTTGAAACCATTGAAGAAAGTCAGTTTTTGTACTTACAGGTTCGTTTTAGTACACTGTTAGATCCATATGTTTCTGACGAATTACTTAAAAACACTTAAGACACGGAGGATAATGTCGGATCTGGTTTTGAAGAATTCTGATTGGACATTAAAGAACTGTCAGCGGTTCTGTATTGCACTTCTGGCACACTGTACAATGAGACTTCACATTACCTCGACAGTTACAAAAAGGTTTTAATCTTGCACCATCTGACAGCAGTGTGCTTCAAAACCAGATTGACATTATCCTCGGTGTTTTAAGTGTTTCTAAGTGACTTTTAAGTGTTTTTAAGTGATTCATCAGAAACATATGGATCTAACAGTGTCCTGACTGACCAAAAACGAACCTGTAAGTACAAGAACTGACTTTCTTCAGTGGTTTCAAAGTGTTCTAATACAGTTTCCTGTGAAGATGGTGTAACCTACACCGAAATGTGTTGGGAATTTTATGAAATCTGATACATTGTGTTTTTAATGTATGAGTTGGTTAAAATAATACAAATTAGATTTACATGTACACAGTATGGACAGCTTTAATAAATTCTCACCTGTACAATGTTTGTGTGTTTCTGTTCCTACCCTCAGCAATCAAAAAGTGTGTTTTCATACTGATATATGTTGGAATGATAAATTGCACAATATTTTTGGTTATGTACCTTGTACTACATGTTGGCATAGCATTGCTTTTGCATATTGC
This sequence comes from Coptotermes formosanus, assembly GCA_013340265.1. NCBI lineage: Eukaryota > Metazoa > Arthropoda > Insecta > Blattodea > Rhinotermitidae > Coptotermes > Coptotermes formosanus. Next base: position 155,233 of record BLKM01000157.1, on the reverse strand, counting down.
CTCCAGTTCTGGAGTCTTTTAAACATGAAAGCAGGGAAAATGTGTGGGAAACGACAGACTGCTGAGGGTTACCTAACCTGCTGGTTGTCAAAAGATGTGCCATAGGAATTTGTGAAAGTGTGGGGTGATTAGGCATTTTGTTATTCCAATAAGTGAGGTCACTGACTTCTAAATACAGTGGATAATTGACACACAATACTGATGCCATGAGCCAGCTGACATTCCAGTGGAAATGGTGGAATCACATGTATTTTATGTATTTAATTTGCCCGTAGAGCTCCTTCATCCAGGCTGTTTGGAAGAAATAAGAACATCTTGATTGCAAAGGCGCAAAGAGTGCATTTTGAAACTATGTGCACTGTGTATGGGTTCTATGTTGCTGGCCTTGTTTAACCTTGCAGCTGAAAAGTGCTAATGGGAAAACAGACAGCATATTATGATTGTAAGATTGGTTATGTATAGTAGATACACTTATTGTGTGGAATGGCGTTTTAAAATGAATTTGGCAAATGTAATCTGTCCATCTAAGCAGCATAATGTGGTCAGGGGATTATGCAGATTGTAAAGTGTATTCATTGAACATTTTCCACCCTGAAGGTGGAAGGTTTGCGTTGTTCAAAAACAGTTGTTTCCACCTGCCAGATTATGTGGTATCACAGCTGAGAAGACTTTTAATATCAACTCTTATATGCAATATACTTCTGAACTAGTTATTGAGATGAACATGCATGTGAATGGACATATGCAGTACAATTTTTACAGCAGCATTTAGACTTATTTTTTTTACTGTAATTCTTTGGTAGCCTTGAGGTGCCTCATTAGTTACTGCACTCCAAGTAGGAACGTTTGCTATGATAGCACTATTTTGTACCTGCACATGACCAAACCAATCTATGTAAATTCTTCTTACTTTGAAGTACAGGTTAGGAAATGTCCACAGATCTTAGCGCTTCTGGCATGTTCAGTCTGTTGTTTTCCCTAGATGTTAAATTCATGAATATTTTCTAGTAAAACAGTGAATGTTTTAACATATACTGTAAGATTTCTGCGTGTGTTAGCAATACATTTACAGTTAATTATCAAGATATGGGAAGCCAGGAGATTTAGAATCAGTATCTCTTAAATGTTGATACACAATCGATCGTGTGCAATGCTTGATGCTGAGCTGTTTCTTCAGCCTCACCTTGTACCTTACAGATAACTTTGTCGCAATCATGAAGACCGGTCATGGCAAGAGGTAATAAATGTATGTAGGTCATCACATAAAGTGTGCATTGTTTTTGTCCAATTTTAAGCCAAATTGGAATGTGGTGACAAATTTGAGTAAGAACGCCAAATATGAAGTTTCACAAAAATCTGCCTGGTGCAATACACCCTGGTACATGTGGATGGACAGACAGACAGACAGACAGACACGTGACAAGCTAATAGTCACTGTCTGCATGTGACTGCACCTGATAAGAGGACATTAAACGCTATTGCCAAAAGTGATATTGCAGTTGTGGATTCTTTAATACTTGCCGTTCACTTTATTATGAGTGAGCCTTTATCTTCATATGAGACCATGTGGGTCTCTAAAGTGTACTGGTAAATGGCCAAGCATGCCATGTGCTGCTGGTCTCTGTGTGTTCACTTGGTAGCCATTTAAATGTTCATGCTGTGCCAGAAAAACTCATGCCATCATGAGATATGGTTGGCATTTAAATGTGTTTAATAAAGGTTAAACACATTTCCTAAGGTTTTACGACAGTTGTGACCTCTCAGTTTGATTGCTGATTTGTCAAGCTGTGTTTACACAATCTTCACAACACTTTTTCCAGGGATTTGTTTCACAGTAAGTTTCCTGTTGCTTAGAATTGCTTACTGAAATTATGAACCGCTTTCAATTGCAAGTTGTTTTCGTATGTTTCTTATTACTTTGTTGTAAGTGAATTCATATTTCTGTGATACATATTTGTTGAAATTATTAACCGCTGTGTTTGTGTGTGTGTGTGAAGTTCAGCGTAGCTGCCTCTTGATCACCTGATAAACTATTTATAATTTTCATATCATGATTGTAGACCAGTTTCTCGATTGAACAAGTTATTGGGCATGAAGCGGAAGGAATTGGGCTGTTTTACGTCTTCAAGAGTGCTGTGCATTTGTATAGCAGTGTTCATGATAGTACACACAAGAGAAAATGCAAGGAACTAGATATCTTTGATGATGATGATAAAGTATTGTAGTATAGTGGACGATAATATCAATGATGATAATGCCGTTCATTATTTGTGTGAATAATAATAATAATAATAATAATAATAATAATTTATAAACGCACGTACAACTTAATCTGATGAAGTAAAAGCCCAGTATGGATCTAAAGTACTAGATGTAAAGCAATGAAATGTGTGTGTGTGTGTGTGTGTGTGTGAAGACCATATTATTAAAATTATATTTTAAATAAGCTCTCCAGCTGAAGTATTAAAGGCTTTGTGTATTTAGTTATAGGCTGGGGTCAGTAGGATGGAAATTGGGTGTGTAGTATGCAAGTAACAAAGGTTCATTTGTTTTCATATGTTACGTTTTGTAAAGCTTGAGAGTCTGCAGAGTACATTGCATCACTGTTGCTACAATCGTTGACAGACTGACCGTAATTTTAGGGTCTGAAGAGGAAGGAGACCAAGACCGAAAGCCGAAAGTCTTGCACCCACAGGACGGTATAAAACATGAAGATAAACTACAGAATGCATCAAGTAGGGATCTGTGTACCTCTGTAGTTACAAATAGGAAGTCTTCCCATGATGAAGGAAAGTCTGATCGAAATGCCGATAATTCTAAATTAGACAGGAAAATAAAACAGTCTCCAGGAAGGGGTGATACATCGCCATTACACCATAAGAAAAGTGAAAAAAGCAGTGTGAGTTCAGAGGAAAATTACGATGAAACAAGTTCAAAGAGTAATTCTTATAGCACGTCAACCTCAGGCTCTAGCAGTTCATCTCGATCTAGTTCGTCAGCAAGTAGGCGAAGTTCAAAAAAGAGCTCCAAAAGTGGTAGAAGTACAGGGGGATCAAGAAGGCAGGAAAAGAAAAGGAACAATAGTAACAGTCACAGGAGACGTAGTGGTAGCCGTGACAGTGAGTACAAGAAGCCTGACAGAATGATGAATAGTCGCAAAGATAGGAACAGGGAACTAGGTGACAGAGACAGGAAAGGGAAGGAGGACAGGAGGGATAGACAAAGGGGTCGGAGTAGTCGGAGTAGAAGCAGAAGTAGGTCAGACACTAGTCGGAGCAGGGATGGGAATGACAGGAGGAAGTCCAAGGATGATAGACACCACAGCAATAGGCATGAATCAGATTATAGGTCTAGGAAGAGTCGTGACAGTGAGAGGAGAAACAGTAGTAGTAGTAGCAGCAAACCACATGCATATAGACATAAGCAGGAAAGTCGCTCACCAGTTAGTAGAAAGAGCAAGAAACTCAGCAAAGGGAAGAGGTCAACGCGACACTCATCTGGCTCTAGTTCTCCGTCCTCATCTAAGCGGCAAGAGAGCCATCGGGGGAACAAGAGAGGGAGGTACTCCCGTTCCAGGTCGAGTTCATTAGCTCCAAGCAAGAAATCTCGTCACAGGAGGCGATCATCTTCAAGCTCTCATTCAGCACAATCCATCGAGAGGGAGAGGCCCTTGGGTAAGAAGTCCGGCCACAGCCGCAACAACTGACCCAGCCACCAGGGGGTGGATACTCAAGGTGGTATTTACTTCTGTGTTCCAATATGTAGTCATTAAAGAACACAAATGGAAAGTGGAGAATTTTGTACTAAAATACACATTAGTAATTTTCATTCCTTGGAAGAATTGTTATTCCCAAAAATTTAAATTGTGGGTTAAGACAGGATGCATATTTTAAAGCAGGCTTTTTTAAATTACAAGCTGAAAGGTTGAAAATTCTGAAATGAAACAGCAACAACAGTGATGATGTCATTACTCTGAAATACGCATTGCCAGAATTGCTATAGTTCAGAAGCCTGTGCGTAAGATTATGATCCTGCATTTATAAAACTGATTGCAAACCGATTAATGTCTTTAATGTGTTGTTTTCCCCCATGTGTCAGCACGGTTCTGCAATTGACATGGTGTAATCAGTACGAGGCTTCAGTGCTTGGGAACCTAGCCCCATGCTGCCCATACACCTATGTGGTTGTTATGCTTTATTAAAACAGCTTCATTACATAAATTTCTTGAAGATGTGGTGTTGTTTGTGAGCCATTAAAATTTCAAGTTATTTATAAGAAGGTCCACTGGGCCACATGGCACATACCGTTCAGCATGATGTTCCTACCAAGCATATGTATATAACTGTCCTGCAAAATGTCACAGAGGATCAGCTTGAAGGATGACTTTTGATTAGTAGTGACATGATTGGCAAGGGATATGATGCCATGTACGTAGTTACATAGTAACATGTCGGAAGGATGTGCTGTCTTCGTCCGTAGGGTAGGGTGGTCTGCCTTGAAGATGGTGTAAAGACATCCCTTTGAAACGTTCGTATCTGCATACCAAGCTGTGTGGCATGACGTCCAAGAAGACAGGTACGTTCACAGTGACCACTGTGAGAACCTCAGATTTCATATAGCTGGTGGTTGTGATCAAGCACATTGATGGCAGTTATCACAGGTGCAACACAGCCCTGCCTTCTTGGCCCAGAATGAAAACATCAGAGAAGTCATCCTTGTTGCAACAGTGGCACTTCAGGCTGTAAGAAGGGCCTTCAAAAATACAGCCACAGGCTGGTACATGTTACGGTAGGATTGCATAAGTAGAGTTGTGTCCAGTAAAATCTACCTTGAAGCTCTCAAGAACCAAAAATACACTTTTTTCTCTACCGTTTTTAGATTACTGTTTGTGTAGTCGTATGCAGATATAGCGACACATTTAAAGAACAAAACTGAATGTAGGACTTTCAACTCACAAAGGTGGGTTTTCATACATATGCTTGTCATTGTGTTCTGTTTGATTCACTCCATCACCACTGTTTGGGTGTAACTCCTTAATTTTGATAATGCTCATAAAGTCTAAATTCACTAACACTAATCACCAACAAATGCACAAAAAGAGTTTTATCATGAATCGTAACACACTCCTACATGTTTCTACCTTGCTGGTTCATCTTCAGGGAGAACTTTTTTGTTATTGTTACACTAAGGTTGCACTTTATAGTTGAGTGAGAATGTGCTGTTGACTGTGTACTGCGTTGTTTTTGGAGGTGTGAACTGCAAGTGCAAGCCGGGACCACAGAGAGTTCACGCCTCCAAAAACAACGCAGTACACAGTCAACAGCACATTTTCACTCAACTATAAAGTGCAACCTTAGTGTAATGATAACAAAAAAGTTCTCCCTGAAGATGAACCAGCAGGGTCGAAACATGTAGGAGTGTGTTACGACTGATGATAAAACTTGTTGTGCATTTGTTGGTGATTAGTGTTTTTGTATATAGTGCATGGACATGGAACACGTTAACTTTTTAAATTCGCTATTTTAACTTTGAGGTGAATCATCTTGTTGTGTTACAGTAACACTTAAGCCAGTACTTGTCATTCAGACATGATTATGTATTTAAAAGTCTGGGAATCAGCTACATGTACATGTTTCAGCATATGATCAAGCTGTCATGAGGCTGTATGTAGGAATGTCCCATTATTACAGTTTTAATTGTAACCGAAGTTAGAGACGAGGTGGTAACAAAGCCAGCTTATATTGCAGGTGTATCTGCAGCCTTCCAGGCGCTGTTAAAGACACACTGTTGTTGCTCTTTCAGAAATGTTTTAAATTCACTTCTTGGTCTTTCATCATAAACTCAAAATAGGGAAATGCGTGGATGAAGATTTGTATACGCTCACAGAGTAATGCATCAGTATTGAATCCTGGCATAAAAACTCTTCCTTGGTGCATGGAATTATTTTTCCCCAGTCCTGGATGTATTTGTCTGTTGTTTCAGTTGGAAGAAGTGAGGGTGCCACAAATGTGAAGATGTAGGATTCAAGTCTCCATTTAGAGGTCTTCAGCATTGGGAATAAGAAGTGTGTAAGTTTGTGTGTGCAGATGGAAGAGAATGGCGTTTTTACTTCCAGGATATAGAAAATGTGGATTTTTATGCAAATAGGGTTGTTATGCAGGGTGTTACTGGCTACACCTCCATTTTGTTACTTCATATGGATATTGCTTTTTCTCTTAAAACTGCCTCTTTTAAGAAGCTGGTGCAGCATATACAGTATTATGTGTTGGCAATTTGATGATGCTTTTACAAAGTTAAATGTCAGCAGTCTGAAGTGACTGCCAGTACAAGCACACTGGAGATGCAGGTGGTATGGGATTTGGACGACTATAATTAAAAGATCTTTGGATGTACCAAGTGAAGTGAAGTAACAGCTGTGTGTGACTTGCAGACACTGCATGTGTTGTATAGGGTTTAGCAGAAACTGCAGATGGACTCGTTAATTTCCTTCTATGAAACCACATCACACGTTACGTGAGGTTTGATGTGTACTCATTTGGATAACATGCTTTTAGTAGTGTGCTCAGAAGTGATAGATTGGTATATAAACTGTGGCCCAGTGTCAGAGGTTAGCAAAAGAACATCAGTGGGCAGTCACGCAGTTCACTACCAGTAGTGCAATCTTGGGTATTGCAAACTGCCATAACAATAAGACTGTCTTCATGAAGTTGCATTCAGATCATAGTTTTCAGAAATTATATAGGTGCATGACTCCCAATATAGAAAGTTTTATAATCAGATATTTCCCCAATCTTTCATTCCTAGAAGTATTTCATACATAGGAATAAAATTCTCCGTTATGTCTTGTAGGACATTAATTTTTGTGCTTTCAACTCGATATGAATTTATATAAAAGAGAAGAGCTTGTAGTGCTTGTTGTTTCTTCACACCTTTAATGTGTTAAATTGTAAGACTGTAAATATCCTAATTAAAATATTAGAAATTAGTCATTCAAAACAGTTGAGAGTAATTTAAGACTTACCATGTGATGTTGGAACATGTTTGAAAATGACAAAATATCTCCCATTTCCTATCCAAATTCCTGTAAATAAATGTAGTTTATTTACTTTATAGGTCAGTTCAACAAAATATCCTAAGTCCCCTTGATTCACAGTTGTGATCACTTCAGTGAAATTCAGGTTCTCAATGGCTTCACAACAAAAGTTTTGAATGCTTCACAGCTGTACAATTGTGTAACATTGTTTACAGCTGTATGGGTATGTTTTGTATTTGATCAATGTTTGTGGTGTACTGTGTAGGAAGTAAAGCTGTTTTGACTGGTATATTGCGATGAGTTATTTGACTGTAGTTACTGGTTAAAGACATGTGAAGTTATGTCATTAGTAGCGTAAACTCAGAATGCAAAATTTAACTCATCATACTTTATAAATTTTCTTTGTTCTTTTGTAGCTGTTTTTTGTAATTTATTATAATCCATAAGTGTTACTGCTGGCATTTGGCGTTATGTTAGCAAATTTATGTTGCCTAGTTTGTAAGACTCTTGATCCATTTTTGTAAAGTCGTGCATTCAGACTGTTTGTTAATTAGCATCTGCTTTTCATTAAGGATACCACCCTCATGGCCAGGACAATCATGCAATTGGTTTGTCAGAAAATGGTGGATTATTGTAATTGTTTGCCACACAGAGGGTCAGAAAAAGAGCGTTATTGACCCTTTGAGTTTCCAAACATTGAGTATGGTGAAATAAGCCACAGAACTGAACACTTGTCACATGAATGTGGCCGTATAAGTGGGTGTAGAAGACTTAATCATGTTGCATCACGCACATGCCTTTGTGGAGTTACAGGAGCCAAAAGCCTGGTAAGTTCTGATCTGCACTAGTGAGGCAGTAAGACTGGGGGTCATGGTTTTAGAAGCTTCCTGCTTCTGTAGATGGGCTGTGATTGTGTGTGCGAAAAGCCTCTTGTTTATGTACACATATTGATGCTGTGTGTACCAGAAGTTTCTTGCTTACATACGTGTAGTGATGATGTGTGTAACAAAAGGTTATTGTTTACATACTCACATTGGTGACGTGTGTACCAAAGTTTTCTTGCTTGCTTACACATGTTGATGATGTGTGTACCAAAGTTTTCTTACTAACATATACATATTGATGATGTGAATGATGTGTGTGCCAAAATCTTCTTGCTTACACGCACAGGTTGTGATATGTGTGTCAGCAGCTTCTTGCTTGTATACGTAGGTTGTGATGTGTGTACCACAAGCATGTTGCTTCCACATGCATCATAGGAGTGTGTACCGAAAGGTTCTTGGTTACATACACAAGTTGTGATGTATTTACCAACAGCTTCTTGCTTATGTACACGTGATGTGTGTACCAAAAGCGTCTGCTTATTAATACATCAACCAACACATGCACCCATGTATTAATTATAGGAATTTGCACAACGTAACATAAAATTTGCTTCTTGCTTATGTATACATGTTGTGTGTGTAAAAAGCTTCTTGCCTATATACATGGGTTATGCTGTGTGTACCAAAAGCTTCCTGCTTATATATATATATATGTTGTGATGTGTGTACCAAAAGCTTGTTGCTCACATGCACATGTGATGTGTAGTAAAAGCTTCTTGCTGACATACACATGTGATGTGTTTACCAGAATTCTTTGCTCATATACACATGTTGTGATGTGTGTACCAAAAGCTTCTTGTTTATGTACATATCGTGTGTACCAAAAGATCCTTGCCTGTGTACGTAGGCTGTGATATGTGTACCAACAGCATCTTGCGTACATACACAGGTTGTGATATGTACACCACAAGCTCCTTGCATGCACACACACATACTGTGACGTGTGCTTTGTGCTTGCACACATGTATCGTGGTATATCTACAAAAAGCTTCTTGCCTGCACACATATTTTGATAGGTGTGACAAGCGTCTGTGTGGCTGCAGCAAAGTGTAGATAAAATCTGAAAACTGTTCATAGGCAGTAAATGCTAAAATAACCATCAGTGTTAAAACAAGCATTTTTAGGCACTACAGAACTGAGTTTTCCTGCCTGTTGCTGAAACATATATATATTCTGACATTTCTTGCATATCTTATGAGGAAGGAAATGGGCATTTTTCTGAATGTCCAGCGTCTGGTTCCCTCAGTATATGAAAAAGGAACTCACAGGACTGAATACATTTCATATTTGTACAATAATTACTTTACTACTCAATCCATTAATATATGTAGGTGCAAATTTGAAGTCTGTAAACATGTAACATTCACATTCACGTGATTTGTTACCTGGCTACAGCGTAGTGTATATGAAGATTACATAGTAGAGTGAATCAGGATGGGATTAATCTTGTCACTGTTGTGGATGAATGAGTTTAATTGTACAGAATGACATGCATATATAACAGATGGTGACATCTCCCCTACCATGATCACATTTAGTTTGAAATTAAATTGTGAGTCCTGTCTTCCAAAATATGCAAGGAACTTCAGCCATTATATATGTGAAACAGAGTGTATTTGGGTACCGAGTTCGTGCGTAGAAGGGAATTGTGATTCAAATGATACTTGAGAAGTAAAGATGGTATTCATGATTACTGTCTTCTGGGCTGTGCATATTCCAACAGACAGTAAGTAACCTTCATAGTGAATGCCATGAGAATCTGAAATCTCACAAAGGTTTTGCTGTCCCTCTTTGTCTAATTATGCAGTGGGTGTGAACCACAGTGGAGACCTGTCTGCTAGATGGGATGAGTGGTTCAGCTGCTTTGTTCATAGGGAAGATCCCCCAGTGCACTGTAATTTTGAAGAGAAGCCAGTTGTTGCCACCAGTGAACCGTGTCATGCTGCCAGATGGAAGGGGTTACCAGTAATGGCATAAGAGAGGACAGAGAAAGAAAAGGACAGTACAAATAATGTAACACAACACAACAATTTACTTTCAGTAACAAATATAATTAACAAAAAGAGCAACAAAATATACAGATATCTGACCAGAATGTAGGACATTCCTTCCACCCAAGAAATGCAGAAATCAGTGAACATTCTATCGTGCACAAGTCACCACTTTAATTTGAAATGTATCAGGTGGCCTAGTGAAATAAAATAGCCAAAACAACCATCCCAGTCAGCATATGAAATATTTAGAATCTAAAGAAACCAACCTGCAGAAATGTACATGCAGCAACATTTTACCTTAGGCTTTTCTGTCATCATGCTGTTGCTGAGTCCTGTAACTCCCAGCTGACCAGTTTTTACAAACATAATTTTGAATGCACAAAAACATATTTGCTGAGACTAAATTTCCAAGTCATTGCCTCTCAGTGGTCAGTCATGAACTCGCTACTGACTTGAGAGCCAGCAGAAGTTAGTCATGGGGGTCAAGATTACTAACGAGCAAAGGAGAAACAGTGGCAGACAAGATTAACGAGGGTTGTGGTGGACGGTGTAGGGAAAAGGGGTGTTCTGTGAAACCTGAGTGATACAGATCACCAGTGCCCCTTGGATTGGGGGCTAGATGCACCCCAGATCTAGCAGTGAAAAGGAAGATCACATTCAGTTTGAGGAACTGAACCCAGGTCTGGCAATCACTTTATTGACTCAGCTGTTAAATGTGATTGTTTCTAAGATTTGTCTGTGTTAGTCATACACACATTCAGTGATTATTTTGGAAACTGTCCGTGTTACAATTATGAGTTTCGTAAAGGCAATAACAACATATTTGAGGATGAACTATTGTAGGGACATAACTGGCAATCAGGTACGCTGAGGAATGTAAAGATGGCATATGTATTATTTTATTAAAACTGAGTGGGTTTAAAAAAAGGACAGATGTAGCGTTGTGGGGACTGAGAATCAGTCTTTGTGATGTAATGTTACAAAAGTTACCCAACAAAAGATTTACACATCAATCTGTAATACACAATACACACACACATGCACACACCTTACATATTTCTTGGAACCCAATAATTACCTTTGTCTATTTCCCACATTACAACCACCATAAATAGTACAATTCAACTTGCTTATGTAAAAGCAGTATTTGTACTTCTACTAAGAAGCTAAAGAAACAGGCTGCAGCAGTGGTCATTGTTAATATCCAACCCTTTCTGCACGTTTGGTGAATACTACATTTATGTGGACATGGATATGGGTGGCTGCAGTGAGGCTGTCAACTATTATTTTGGACTGAGCCCTGCAGCTTTACTTCCCATACATTTCCCCAGCTTCTAGAGCTACCCATCTGAGTCTGAAATTATAAGTGCGGCAATTCTTCACAACAGTGGCTTCTCAACATGAATGCACATAACTGGAAACTAAAAAGGTACAGCTCACCCTGTGCATAAGTAGGCACTACAATATGAATACACACAGTGGAATTGGAGGTGTAACTCCACCTTGAACTTCTGGTACTAGACTGATATGCCAGCTTCGTACCCAGAATGCTTTATTCTCAGCAAGACAACCCACTGCTCCTACTGCATGGGAGGCTGGGAAGGCTGCAGAACAATTCTGGTTGCAGTAGTGAAGAGGCAGATCCCTGACTGACATACCTCACCTTCCAACTAGGGATTAACATTTTCGTATTGATCAACAGACCAGACTGGCGGCTGGGATAATGTATTCAGTATCGTGACTAGGCTGGATGATCTGGGGTTCAAACCTCAGCAGGGGCAAGAAATTTTTCTTTTCTCCACAATGTCCAAGACCAGCTGTGAGGTCTATTCAGTAGGTACCAGGGTACTTTCCTGGGACTAGATGGGCCAGGGCATAAACTTGATCACATGAATTCCAGTGCTGAGTGAGTGGAGCCATACTTCCACTCCCTCTGTATGCCTTCATGGTGTGGACAGTAACTATTTTACCCAGACACTGGCAAGATTAAGGTAGTTTTGCTTGTAGTAATTTACAGATACAGGTGTAGCCAGTAGTGAAGAATTAGTTCTGTACTTTCACAAACCAACCCAGACCGCTACATATAATAGTACTACAGCAACATGGTGTGACACTGCATTTGAGCACAATATTTACACTAAACTTATGTTGGACATTGTATATTGTACATTTACAATACATGGCATGTTGGGAGTGTACTCTTGAAGATGTTAATGGTTATCATTATCCTGACAAGGCCATTTATATAGTTCAAGCAGACTTTTAATACACACGTGATTCCTGGGTTCAGCCATTACCACTACCAGTAAACTGATTAATATAAATGTTCCAGTGTGACAACTGGTAAAGTCACTTTCAGATGGAAGTAAACTGGAATTGTAGTAACATGATTCACCTATGCTCAGGATGTAAGAGGTTCAAATATTGGACAGGGTACTTTGTAAATAATGCAAAACAAAGAAGGTCCTTATTACAGGGTTTTCTCCATCCTCCTGCCATTTTCTCTTAGTCCAAATATTCTTATTATTATGCTGTCCCTGTTAGGTGTAAATATTATCACCACCATGTTCTCTTCCTGTTAGGTCCAGCCATTGTCCGTAACACTGTGCTGTCTCTCTTATGCTGAGATATTCTCCCCACCACCATGCTCTCCCTGTTAGGTCCAGATGTTCTTACCACCATGTTCTCTCCTTGTTAGGTCCAAATAAATATTCTCATCACTGTGCTCTCCCTCTTCAGTCCATATGTTCTCTCCCTGTTAGGTCCAAATGTTCTCACCACCATGTTCTCTCCTTGTTAGGTCCAAATAAATATTCTCATCACTGTGCTACCTCTTCAGTCCATATGTTCTCTCCCTGTTAGGTCCAAATGTTCTCACCACCATGTTCTCTCCGTGTTAGGTCCAAATAAATATTCTCATCACTGTGCTCTCCCTCTTCAGTCCTTATGTTCTCTCCCTGTTAGGTCCAAATGTTCTCACCACCATGTTCTCTCCTTGTTAGGTCCAAATAAATACTCTCATCACTGTGCTCTCCCTCTTCAGTCCATATGTTCTCTCCCTGTTAGGTCCAAATGTTCTTATCACCATATTTTCAGGCACCCTTAATCTGCATTTTTCCTTTGTTTTAGAGATTCCTGTTGCACAAACTGCAGGGTCTGTTCAGCATTAAATAATATCAAAGGTTGGTAATTGCAAAGGACACCAGAGGAAGTGGTCATGGACAATTAATACTTTGGTGTTAACCATTATGGATGAAGTAAAACTACAAAGAACATTCTAATGTCGTCTAGTTTCATCCACCTGCAATGCTGATTCAAGTCCCAATATACAGCTCCTCTCTGTAGTGACAGGAAGTTGCTATGACAATGTGTGTTCACTTGCATCATTTAGAGGGTGTCATAAAGCTGTTTAATTCTATAACTATTGAATGTGACCCACTGAAGAAAGATGAAATGGTTTCACATATATTTTGAAGCAGGGTGGGAAATGAGGTGGTGACCTCACGTCAGGCATTATACATACAGGATCGATGCAAAATAGCATAATAAACTATACACAGTAACCGAAAATTTGAATTTTGTTGTGCATTGTCACCTGTAAGGTGCGTGATTAGAAACACACTGACCATATCAAGGTACACAGTTCCTGGGGCGGAGCTTTCCAACGACAAGTTTCTAAATTACCAGAACCTATTCAACAGACTGGTGTAGGCAGACCAATTGAAGAAAAGGTATTGCATCTATCTTGAACAGGAAATGTGAAAAAAGTAAATAACAGGATTACTGATAACATCACAACTAACATCTTATGTTACATGCCAGGAATTGTAAAACTTACTTTGTGCTCACCCAGTATTACGACGCATGTACCACATTGTTACAATGCCCACACACTGCTCACACGCCTATAATCCACATTACATAAAGTTCAGGTTGAAGAAACACAACAGTTTAGATGACTTCATTGTATTTACATCACACACAAACATACAAAGTTTAACACAATCAATACCTGATATTTTTCCACAGCAACATTAACCACCACTTTTAACGACTATATCATGACAGCTCTAAAGAAGTGTGCCCCAACCCTTTCCATGCCACTGAATGATTTAACTGCCAGAATATATTCTGCTAACCCCAGCATAATCACATTTGGCCATTACTTCCCGACTGATATTCTATTGCACGTGCTTTATGTACATGTCAAAAGATAGCACATTTTGATTTTTACAATTTTCAAATCTGTCTTATACGTATTATCCACTTTGTAGCCCCTAAACTTCAGTGCTAACTACGCATTAAACAAATTATTTTGTCCAAAATATGCGCAAGTTCTGTACGATTCTCACAACAAACAGCATTAGCAGATGGGTCTTTGTAATGGACACACAGTGTGTTTTCTTTGAGAAACAGTCTGGTAAATTTATGGGGGCCTGTGAACACTGCCTTAGTTGTATAAGGCTTCATATCACAAGAAAAATGTGAAATTTATTAAATCTTGTAACATAATGATGTGCGTGAAAGCTAGTTTAATTTAAAACATTAGATATATTGTGTCTGGTACTCAACGCATTATTATTTGCGGTTAGCTGGTGGCATATATCAAGGGATAATATAGGCATGTACTTCCATTGATGTCTAACATGGTTGGTTAAAGTGACAATTCTAATTCACCTCGGTTTCACACATAAACATAACGTTGGCTTGTGTATAAAGAAATAACAAAATGTTCAACATAAAATGTCCTGTGGTTTCAGAACGTAGTCATTTTAATGTAATTATAACATTCCTAATGGAGGAACATTGCAGATGCATATATTTACCACCCTTTTTCAAAGACAGGATGTTGCTTTTCACTAACAAAACAAGAACGATTAAAACGCCTTGTCTGAAAATGATTTATGGCTGTGAGATTCAGAGTTCTCACAGTGATGAATAAGAAGAGTATCATCTTCTTGGATGTGATGCCATGTAGTTTGATTGATGGGCACAAATGTTTCAGCAGAATAGTTCTGTTCCAAAGATGGAAGCAGCAGGGTTCTCTGAAACATTGTATCTTCCAAAATTACGCAGCATCACGTTCCAGAAGGCCACTACCTTGCATATGTATGTGATATGACAAATATTTCAACTGCTGAGAGTAAAGAGCATCAAATTACAGTGAAATGTGAACAGGCAGTGATTGGAAACATGCAAGTGCGCATGTCGTGAACTACTGTCCTTCGGCAGTTTAAATAGGGTCATAAAACATCAAATTCAGGACAGATAGTAAGCCAACACTGAAGCCAGGTATATTTCAAATACAAATCTGTAGTAAATATTCAGATTATGGTCTGACAGGTTATGAAACCATAATGTCCAGTGCACAGGTGCTATATATCAGATGATCGTGCTGTGCTGCATGCATACTTATGGCAAAAGTGAACTAACTGGGGAAAATGGTACATAAGTAAGGGAAGGGAGGATTTGAACTTTGGCTGTGAGCACACAAATGACCATGAGAAGTGCTATCTAGCAGATGACATTGCAGCATTACATCTCTGGAAGAGAGTATTTGTATGTGTAGAGCATTGCCACAATGACCTTCCCATTTGGTTTGTCTGAAAATAATGAGGCACTTACTATGTACCATACTTCATCATGCACAGAACAGTTTCTGCCTTGTGAGTATCTGGACATAAACACTGACAATGAAATGTGTAAATAACACTTGAAAAACCATGGTCACTTGTTTCCAGTGGTGACTGAAAAATGAGGGATGTCTATTACCAGTCAGAAGTGAAAAATATGTTCATCTGGTCACCAGTGCAGATTTAAAAGATTTCTGCTGGCTACAAATTTCCTTCCTGTTTTCCAAAACTGGCTTCTGTAGCTGTGGCAATCTCACTTGCTCACATTTTGACACAGGCAAAATAAGACCAACATAATAAATTGTGTAATATCTTGTCTAAATTCAACGTTTCCTTGATTATCTTAATCCTGGCTTGTAAGTGTTCTGTACAGAGTATAAAAAAAACCTGCTTGCTGGTCAGAGGGGACAGCTATGACAAGGCACCAGAAAATACTATCCACATTTTTCTGGCAACAAAAATATTTGTCGAGCTACCAGATTTTTCAGTAGTCTCAACTCCTTCACATAAAGTAAACCACCCTACTGCAATTATGACTGGAATAATATAAAGCAGCTGTCACCACGTTCATCTTCACTAATTTGGGCAGAAGTAAGTGGAACTCAGGTCTCACACTGTGGAGAATTTATACGTGTGAAGTTACAACATCTATAGCCTAACCTCCCAATGATATTAAAAGCAAAATCTTTATATTTCATTCCAATGGTGGTCTTGTATGTTCCACAAACAAAGAAGCCCCTTGAACCCAAGCTCTAAGCTTGAGCCCATTACATTAAATCCTGTTGTACATATGTGGTGACTCCATATCAATCCAAAGAACTGCATGAACTGTACCGTAAAGTGACGATATGATGCTCAAAAAACAACTTTGCTTGAATCTGTCTACTACAGGTTCTTTCAAATAATTCACATACAAACAAATATTGTCCCGTCATTTACCAAACCTCTGTACGCACTTCCCGTATCTTTTTAACAGCGACATGAAATCTTGTACTTGAATGTTGTGATGTGACTGCAGCTGCCTGAAACAATGAAGTATATAAACATGACAAGCAATTCAAGGAACACCTGATGACACCTGCTGTCTTTAAAGTTCTTAACTCTATGTGGCGAGGATAGCAAACACTGTGAACTAAACTGTAAGTTTACACTTGTTCATAATTTCTACTAGCATTGATTCGGACTGTCGAGAGTTTCTCACTTTCACCATACTGGAAAAAGTATTTTCATACTAAAACTGTACATACATTTACAATCAATGCCCATTAACCATGTAATAAATACATATTTTGTGCCGATCCCATGAGGTTTGTTGTTCTAAACTCTACGCATGTAATTAGGTGACCAGAAAGTGCAGATTTTTTAAATGGAAACCACACACTTTTTGCAGATCTAAAATAAAATAAAAAAAATCAATAGCCCCTTTCATTGAGATAATGCAAGTGGAGTGGAGGTAGCTCTCCATTCTTAATCTCCAATGCTCAACACGCTTTGATGTCAGTTTCGTGCGCCAGTCATGGGCACTGATTAGTGAGGATGGGTGGACCCCACAGCTAGCCTGGGTATGGACATAAAGACTGAATTCCATGCTGTGAACTAAATCCTGATCAACAAGCTAAGAGCCATCCACTTTACCAACTTATGCTGCTGCACAGTGGAGATACATACTAGCAGAAGCTAAAAGAGACTGTTGAATTGTAAAATTATTGACTTATGTCTCCATATAGACTGAATTACACCCATTTAAAGGACAGTTAGTGCTGTAAGTTCTGTAAGGAATGTGCCATGCTTTAGAGCCCTTTTCTAGTAAAAGTTACTCATACGCTACACACAACAGAACTCACATACTACACAAAACAGAACTCCCACACCATACACAATAGAGCTCATCTGTTTCATCATTTCAACTTACATATTTGTTATGAACATAGTTTAAGTTCTGCTATATATAAAATTCAGTTATTCTCTAAGTTGTTTAAAATATACGTATCATTTCAAGTTTAGTCAATCAGAATTTGGGTAACTTACAGAAATTCTGTAACATGTATCTGCCAGGGGAGGAAGCCATATGTGGAACACACATCTCCACAGATAAGAGCAAGTTCAGGATCTGGAATGTCCAGTTCTGCTCGTAAATGTTCATCAATTATGTCTTGATTGATGTCTGCTGCCCTCATGTGACCAGAGAGAGCAGATTGGCAGAGGCTCTTTGTGAGCTCCACCAAAGCTCCTTTGCCATCACTCAAAGAAAAGATATTCAAATGAAGCTTCTGTGCTGATGTAACACCTACAATGAAAGTATAATGTAGAAATACTAAGGTTTCTTCAGCAGGAAAGGCAATAACATTTACATTAGCACATTAATTTGCATTATTATTACAATGAAGAGCTGTAATGAGACATACCGCAGTGTGTACCAATTAATAAACTCCTTCCAGTCTCCTAGAAATATCCTGTCAGGATGACAGTAGTTCTATGCCTTTGGCTCATAAATGTTTGTCAATGAGCTGCAATGACTCAATTAGTGAAATAATGGTTACAAGTAGCATGAATGGAGTTCAGCTTCTGGTAACAGTAGGGATAGTTCTGTTCACCACCACACCCAGATCAGCTCTGGGGTCCACTCAGCCTTTAAAAAGTTGATTCTGGTAGCCATTCACTCACAATCATAACAAAAAGTTATATCTGTGGCAAAACTCTGGAATGATTAAAGCTTCATGCGACCTGTAAATCCTTACAAACACGAGAAATTTTACTTCCTAGATTGTTTTGTTTATCTGATTACTTTACAATGCTGTATTTACTACTGAAATTTGAGTCAAGTGAGATAACAGTATGACAATGTGGCATGACTATTTTAAGGCACCATGCTACATTTGCATGCTGGAAATAAGAAAAACAACAGGAACATCAGGCAAAGCTGCAGAGCATAGCCTAGGAAACAAAGTGGGTCTCTCAGAACTGCCAGTCAGATATACTACTATGCCAACTGACCTGTGACATAATTTCTGATATTCTCTGACAGATATCTGTAGTGTAGTCACTGGATTCAATGTAATCTGACTTTGTTCAAGTGTGAAATCAGTAACAACACGAGGTAATTAGGTTACTTAGAATCACTGGCGTGGTATCTTGTAACTATATGGTAAATGCTAAAATTGCATATGCAACATGACAGATGATGTAATAACTGCATGCATTGTGTTATCTTGGCACAAAACACCTTCACAAACAGACTGGAAAAATGGGGTACATGGCAGTTGGAAGAGATGTTCTGAACATGGTAGTAAATAAAACAAATTTCTGGAACTGAACCCCAGTTATCCAGCCTGATTAAGGGTTGTTAAGTAAACAAAACAATAAATTCTAACAATAAAATTGACAGGCATGCAAGGTGCCATACATACTACACACACGCCAGTGTGACTGCAAATGTATTACATTACATTCCAATTACAAATTAATATTCCTTACCATTTTTTGTTCCATTCTTGTTTATTAACTCATGTGTCTTGGTTTTCTTTCCCCATATAATGCTCTCAATATGTCCTTTTGTTACTTCTGAAATGGCTTTGAATAATTCCGCTTCATTCTTCTTTAAAATTCCTGTAATACGAGATAAGAATGCTCAATATTTCTGAAAACAAGGCTATCACACGTGTTACTACACTGATAACGGCACACCTTAAATGTGTTTCGGCACGCATTACGCTAACAAAAGCTTATAGTTTTAATGAACAGTGATAGTATAAAGGTCAAAGGATATTCCATACCATGATGATCATAGAAGCTTACGAATGAAATTCCTGCTGCTATGCACCAAACAGTTATATTTGCCAGATCCCTGTAGGATATACTTTCAGTGCCTAGAATAACTACTAAATGTGAAGGTATTTTATCATATAATTTCACTTGTCTTGAAATAAGTTCAAGTTCATCTTCCACATATTTCTTACATATGAGATCTGCTAGCTTCCTACGTAAATAAATACACACATATTCTACGTAGTGTACAGCCGATACCAACACATGCAACAGAGTATACGCAACACGAAACAGAATGAACGTCATACTTTCTGATGAATGAAGGTACAACGACCATAATCGTCAAGAAACATTAACCACACCGGTTCCTAGAATCATGCACAACCGCGACACCACCACCCTTTCACCCAACTACCGCACCGCCACAACTCGCCACCACACACCACAGCAGACCTCCTTACACATGTACCACATCCCCCACTACATCGAACGAACTCATGACATCTACCACGCCAACCCACCACAGTGCATGAAACTTTATCGAGAAGCAAATAGAAGTATTTGCGTAACTAACAATACCAGTTTCACTTTATAAAGTGAAACATGTAACTTTTCACATCATCTGTTACTTTGTACAATACGCAGCTCTATACTTGCTCTGAATGAAACGAATACATTACCTATTCATTTTTGTTAAGTTGGCTAATTAGGTTTACGACCCAGATGATTAGTACATCTGGAGTCACGATGTTGCATTTAGAATAATGTGCCGTATGATGTAATGAAAGTAAATGAAGATAAGACTATTACTTTTTAAATTTAACAGTTTACCTAAACTTAAATAGGCTTCTTTTACTGCTGAAATGTTTGACAGCATTGCTAGCAATAAAGTAAGTGAGTCGGTTATAGCGGTGTCTTTTTGGTGCGTTGGTTACGTTGTGTAAGACGGTAGAGTTGTAATTGCAGGTGAAAATTACGTTTGTTTCGATTGTAAAGTCTTCAGAAGCCTGTAACAATAAAAAGGTACGCATTACTTTGATTCGCATTTCATTCGTGTACAAAATTGTGGTTTTTGTCTGCGATTTCTGTTGAGACCACGTGGTTTATCCATGCAAGTCGCACGTACACAACCTAAATATGTCGGTTTTGACGACTCTGTAATACAGAACAGCAAGTAATTTCAAAGTCAAGAAAAGTCGGAGGGGTAGTAGTAGTGTTGTTAGTCTTATTTATATTACACCCGCATTGTAATATTGGGAACCTGATAATCAAAATTGGGTGTCGTCCCATGCGTCGTAGAGCCCAAGATTTTGTTTTTAAGTTGTCGATCGTAACAGAAATATGAAAAGGCACTAAGTGCAGAGGTATGTACAGGGATACAGGAAAGGTGTCATATAGTGGCTTTTTACCTGTGAACAGCGAATTTGTACAAGTGAAAGCTGACGAAAATACTTTTGAGCAAAGATATGAATGTTCCAGTTGTCTGGGGTATGCTGTGTCGTTTGGTGTATTGGTACCAGCGTTTCAGAGGTTGCTGCCTCCAGCTTCATAAGGGTGTAGTACCCTGAAGGTGGCCGGAGTAAGCTGCTTCGGAACGTCGGTACTTACCCCAGTTCGTACGGCGTCATAGGTAGGAAAATCTGAATCTTCGTCATTCCTCATCAACTCTGCTGTGGGATCACAAATCTTGCAAGCTAGATTATTTTAGGTTCTTGTTGATGCTGCTGCCAGGGCATAACCTTTAGACTTCAGATATGCCTCTCTGGTCAGATTTTAAATTAGGTTAAGTTGGTGGTGGCATATTCATTTTGACATCACACTGTATACTTGCCTACGTATGTGTTTTCTGTCAGGTTTTATTGTATTGGTGTTGGCTTTGTGTGTAGAGAATAAGCTGAAGCTGTGGAGAAATGCTGAGAACTGCTCAGATTTGTAGAGTTTTGCAGGGATTATTAACTCATAGCTGTCCATTGTTGCCAGAGTTGATCATTTGTTTAGAGTTGAAATCAGAACAAGTTATATTGCTCAGAACAAGTTACTTTCAGTTATGAAATGAAAACAGTCCTAACAACTTAATAAGTTGTGAGGGCTGTTTTCATTTCATAACTTAGTCATTTGTCTCACATCGGTATGCATAATATAAAGATTACTTTAAGTTAGGTGGTAAATTGCATATATTTTTGTTATTCAACATGTGACAGTACTATGCCTTATGAATGGGACTGTTCTTTAGAACATGCATGCTGTAACGGTTTGAGTCACGCAAGCATGTGGTATTGTGTCTGTGTGTCCATCATCATTCTCCCACAGGGAATTTTGGAAATAACATAGAATTGAGGACATATATTTCTTGTAATATCTGTTTACCGTTATTCGTTCAGCCATATTTCAGAGTGCTCATACTTGTGCAGTAGAGGCAGTATGTAAGGGTGAAAACAGTAATGTAATTGATATGTGTATCTTCATTTGAGTTTTCACATCTGATGTAGGGGAAACCATAATCAGAGTGGTTTGCCAGTATAGTGACAGTAACTAAAGTGGTGGTTGCCATTGTAGATTGAATTTCAGTTATTAATGTTAAAACTGAAACTAAGCAAGGTATATATGATGACTGAAATACTGTGTTCACCCATAATACGCTGGGTTAATAAAATAAGGTATGTTGATATTTAAACGTTGGTGAATGCAGAGTTGTAAACAGGGAAGACTGAGGTGGGAAATATGCCCTGCTCTGTTGGTTTGTAATGTTTGAACCAATTTCCAGATTCGCGTGAAACTTGTGAATAGCATGCCATAGCGGGTAACTGCACATTTGAACTTCTTAATCCCCTGTGCTTGAAATCAAGTTTAAGGGCGACTTTTTAAAACCAGTTTTATTCATGTCGAGATAGCCGTTGGCATGATGTTCACTGCAGTTGACACACACACACACACACACACACACACACACACACACACACACACACACACACACACACACACACACACACACACACACACACACACCACACCACACATGCACGCATACACACACGCCCCCTGTCACTCTACTGCCGGTATTATTAACATTACCATGTGAACCTGTGTGGTGGGAACTATAATATGCTACAGGGACCTGCAATTTTGTGTGGTATTAGATCTTAACAGTTTAAAGCAACTATTAAATTATTGTTTAAAATGAAAAAGTTCTTAGTGGCTCTGCACTTCATGCTTACAATGGATGAGCTATGTGAAATTTTGTGTGGAGATAAACAATTTTTATGTGTTAACGGTAACAAATGTGGCAACAATATGAATCTTTGAGGTTATGTTTGGCAAATTGAATGTAGTCTGAATGGATATTGGTAAAAGCTGGGAATGAATACCTAAATTATATAATTATTAATGTGTGGTTGTTAATCTGGCTTGATGAATCTGAGACAAAGTCTGCACCATACACTTTCAGAACTGTGGAGTTGTGTTTTTACAAAGGGTTTGAATGAAATATGTGCCCAACCTAACTGAAAGACATTCCAAGAAAACTAGGTTTCTGTGAGGTGTTATATTTCTCAAAATATGTGAGTGTTACAGTAACTAGATTGTGAGTAGAGTTTATGGTGTATACTGTCTGACTGCAGATAATTAGTACGGCAGTTCTCCTTTTACGCTATTTCGTTTTACGCGATTTGGCTTCAACGCGACTTAAGTTTACACCGGTTTTCGAATTTACGCGATATTTTTCGATTTAACGCGATTTGGCATAGACTAACCGTGGTCGCGCTGATCGAATTTACGCAATAATTTTAAGCGTAACGGGATTTGGGATAGACGATCTGTAGTCGCACTTATATTCTGTACGAGGCTAGCAAGAAGTGACATCACTGTTATGTAGGCCCTCAGTCATGAGTATGGCTTGATTACGTTGGTGTTATATCCACGCGGCTCATTTAGTTCCCTCTTAAACAGCATTGGCTTTTCTTACCTATATGAGTGAGAAACGTAAATCTGCATCACCTAGTGCAATCCAAGTGAAAAATTGGCCAAAGGCAGTTGGTACTGAAGAGAAATTAGATGTAATAAGCCAAGTTGTGAAAGGTGAACGAATTGTTGATACATGCCGTAATGTCAGACTTGCTCATAGTAGCGTACATACAATTCGTGATAATGCTGATAGAATTAAAGAAAGTGCTAAGTCAGGAACTAAAGTGTTTGTATAGCAAGACTGCTACAGTCCTATCAGAAGAACCGTACCAGAAAACTATAGATGTGAGTCTGTTACATTTTTATTGCATCAGAAATAAGTAAATAAATAAATGTATTATATAGAAGTGTATATATAGTGCATGTACAGTACATATATACTGTACAGGTCCATATGTCCACTACTGGTATAGTCATACATTATAAAAAGATGAGGTTGTCAGTCCCCTGACCCCCAGGAAATACATTATTTTGAACGGGAATTTTGTGTTGTATTTGTGCGACATTTTTCAGGAACGTAACCCTGGCATAAAACAAGAGCTACCTGTGCATTATATTATGTATTGTCACTGTTCTTGTTCTGTTGTTATGATAATAAAAGTGTCATTGATTGCTTGAAAGCAGATTAAGTAATTTGAAAATTTATTAATATTGAGGTGTTGGGTTAGCATGGGTGGTGTGTTAGTGATGATCCAATGGGCTGGACACCTGAGGACTTGTGGTTCAAATCCCTTGAGGTGTAAAGAGATTTTTTTCTTCTCCGTAGCATCCAAACTGGCTGTGCCCCCTGCCAGCCTTTTATTCAGTGGGTACTCTCCCAGGGGTTTAAGCAGCTTGGGCATGAAGCTGACCACTTACTCCCTCTAGTGCTGAGGTTAAGAATGAGTTCAGCTGTACTTCCATTACTCAGTGTGCCAGGAGTGCCCCTACCCCAGGCACCAGGTCACTTTGCCAACTAAATTTTGTACGGTGGCACCTAGGATGTGTGGGTCCTCAGTTTTGCACTTGCCTCCTTTTGTCCTGGCACCTATAATTTTGCGGTGGCATCCAGATTTCTGAAAAGTATGTGGACACTGTTATATGTTTTTGTGCCTGGACAGCTGTACCTTTGAAGGTTGAAGTCTTCTGGGTTGTTACTGTATTTAAATTGGTAAGTAGTTACTGATGTTTGGAAGGAACTATGATCTCTTGATTGTTGGTAATTTTTCTGGTCAATACAGCATAACAACCCAGTAGACTTGACTCTTCAAGAGCACTGCTGTGAGAATCTGAAATCTTGTAACTTTATCTTTAATATTATTAATGATCATTGTGATAGTATGAATATAAACAACAGCTCACCATCACTGTCTTGAATGTCATGTGCATCCTCTTGTGATGTTACTCCATGATAGAAGGTCCATCGCACAGGTGGCCCATATCTTATAATTGACTCAGTGCCATCTTACTGCAACATTTTAATACTCCTGGTATTTGATTTCATTGGTGCAAAACAGCAGTGTTGTACATTACAGGCTTTTTACTTTTCCCTTTCTGTAGACTTACTGACTGCTTTGGTTCAGATTTGTTCACAGAATGAGTATAGTTATCATTATACCTGTCACAGATCTGAACTGAAATGCCTTCCTTATTTCCACATTTTGCTTGGCCGTGGTTAGAGTTTGTCTGGCAAACATGTTCAGATTACAGATATGTTTTTTATTGCCTTTGTCAATCCAGTGACAGTGAAAAGATGATTGATTGTACTTTGTGTTTCTAGCCTTCTGTTCAGGAGTGTAAACAACTTAATCTTGCAGTTACATCAAAGTCAGCATCACATTGAAGAAATGTGTGGCCTGTCACAAGACATTTTAATTCTGTCGGACCAAGCACATTCAGCCATGTATACCCACGGACTAATTTTTGTGACATTTTTCTGCCAAGTGCATGAGTAACTGTTGTCTGTTGGCTTAATGCTTGGGAAAAGTGACAAGTAGGGGTCTCAGTAAAGAGCTAGCTCTTATGCCAGCTACTTTTGAAGTTTTCTGGTGATTGCAGAATCATCACTGCAGATAAGCTTGCCAACATTCAGTGCCAGTGTTTGTCACTGGTGGAATACAGCTTATCTGATGTTTATACATAGTTGAAATTACCTGTTTTAAATCACAAAATATGGCATAATTTTACTAATCTGAGAGCATGTTGTTGGTAGTAGGTAGGTTGATAGCACTTTGTCAGCAACTACTGTCTCTTTTCTCAAAAAGTATTCTTTTCTGTTGTTACATAAGATTTCTATTCCACTTACACACACACACACACGCACACACACGCACACACACGCACACGCACGCACACGCACGCACACACACGCGCACACACACACTCTCTCTCTCTCTCTCTCTCTCTCTCTCTCTCTCTCTCTCTCTCTCTCGTTGTAGTCCTAATTTCATTTACATTACTGTTCATAATGGGCCGTGGTGGTGCAGTTGGTTGAGGCACTGTGCTACAAACTGGCAGGTCGCGGGTTCGATTCCCGATGGTGCCACTGGAATTTTTCGTTGGCATAATCCTGTCGGTCACACTATGGCCCTGGGGTCGACTCAGCCTCTAACAGAAATGTGTACCAGGAATATTTCCTGGGGGGTAAACGCGGCCGGTGCATAGGGCTGACAACCTTACCACCTTCATGTGCCAATTGTCTAGAAATCTGGGCGCCTCAACCTCCTGGAACCCTGTGGGCCTGTCCAGGCCTGTAATGGGACTGCTTTACCTTTACTGTTCATAATAGTTTACCCTTTGCCTGTTTCTACCAGCCTGAGCTGCTTATTCCAGGCCACCATATTACAATTCCATTGGGATAAGCCCATACTCCGCTCTCTATCATACACGTATGAAAACTAAATACATAAGTACAGTTTCACATACAAGTTGGTGGTTAATAAAAACACTTGGAGATTTTATGTATTGACAATGGGCTTTAGGACTTCTATTTTGTATAAAAATTAAGTCTGAAGCTTATTCTCATAGCTGCTCAATGGCAGCATGTGAAACTTCAATGTTTTGTTGGGGAAATACGACACATTTTGAGTCTGTACTGCTGAAAATTGTATGCAGAAATTATGTACTAAATTGTTTAATGTTCTGACACCTGAATTAAATTCCTGTTGCAGTCTGCAAAACCCTGGATGTCATTTTTTCATGCAAACTCACTCTCTCTCTCTCTCTCTCTCTCTCTCTGTCTCAAAAAAAAAAGTAAATGCGTGATCGAAGCATTGAAAGGAAAATAATTCTTACGGTGGAACATCATGCCGTTTTAAGAAATTCCGTAGTGAAAGGGTGATTTAGAAATTTATTGTTTTATATATGAACTGTGCTTTATAAGCTAAGAAGTTGCCATATATTTATTTGCACATAGAAGAATCGTGCAGTGATTTTAAAATTAAAATAATCCAGCGAAACATACAGCCTACTGGTGGACTTCCCACAACAGTGAAGTAGTTATGAAAGTATATGATTCTGTTTCCTGAACATATTTTGTGTATTTTTCAGATTTGAACATAATGCAGCTGCATGTACGAGGGCAAGGCAACCATGTTATTGACTGTGAAGGCACAGAGACTGTTGGCCAGATCAAAGTAAGTTATTTACTGTATTTTTGTTTACCTTTACCTGTATTGCTGCTGGATGTGCTGTAGCCTACTGGATAGTTAGTTTGAACATAAAAATATTAATTTTATTTCATACTGTTTGGAAACATTAAAATGCAATACAAGTTCACACCGTGAAGCATTTATGAGTCGTCCGTTTCGGTTGGTTTGATAGGATGCAGGTTATGGGGTATGGTTTTGGGTGCCTTCATGATGAAAGGTTGCGAAAGTGCACCTGTTAGCTACATCATGTCTGACCATCCACATGCAACAACTTGAGGGTCATTAAACAGATGGAGTTTTACTGACGTTTGTCAGTTAAATCGGAGGTCCAAAAAGCCCAGGTGTCCAGTCACCCAGGCTACTAATTTTGTAGGGTGGCACCTCATATTGTTGGCATAATTACTGTAGTTTTTTTCCATTGCATGCAGAAGTGTAAGCAAAGATTACTGTCTACTGGGATGTCATCGTGTAATGTGGAAGATATTGGATAGAAATTCTTGGACTTTCACAGTGATTGTTGAGCAGAAGATGGTATGCTTTTGGGTTTCTGCCCCATGTAGGGTTGAACATGCAGACATTTTGGAAAACATAACTGTGTCCATCTTTGGGTCACCGAATTGGCTTCACTGCGTGCCAAACTGATATGTAGAAAAATTTTTTGTCCATTATGTAGGGCAATTATAGGGACAGGTGGCGGGCTGTTGTGAATGCGGTAATGAACCTCCGGGTTCCATAAAATGTGGGGAATTTCTTGACTAGCTGAGAAACTGTTAGCTTCTCAAGAAGGCCTCTGCTGCATGGAGTTAGTTAGTTATGTAGGGCAATTAGAGGTGGTTTGGCCCATTACAGCTGTGGACAGGACGAGGGGATGAGATTGTCCTGAGCCAGACTGTTCCAGAAATCTTGACTCCCATTGGCTGCACGACATAACAGAATTGCAGTCCTTGCTTTTATGTGTATCAATATTCATTTTATTTTGAAACATTTAGGTTTATGTGGTAAAAAAATAATTGTGTTATGAAAATTTTATGATGCAAGGATCAACATTTTCACCACAGTATTTAGGAGGAAGCTAGCTCAGATACCTGCCTGAAGCTGACAAACGTGGCTCTGACTGTAGATGGTTTTTTACAGTCACACAAGGTGGAGGCCCTTAATACACATCGTGTATTAACCTACAAAACCTACTTGGCAATTTAAGGTTAAGACCGCTGACTGTTGTCAGGTTCATTATTCATAGTCAGGTCATTGTAAATGCGTTAATTTTCAGTTGCAGAGTTCTGACGTTTGCTGTTGATTTCTGCAGGAACAGGTAGCACAGTTGGAGAGTATTCCTGTTGAAGAAGTTTGCCTCTACTGCAGTGGATCTCCCTTGAGTGAAGATGTTCTGGTATCCAGCCTGCAGTCCTTTAGCATTGATGTCAGTGTTCCTTTGAGGGGAGGAAAGGTGCATGGCTCATTGGCTCGTGCTGGTAAAGTCAAAGGCCAAACCCCTAAGGTAAGGGGGAGTGACTAGTAAAATCTTGATTTGGACATTTGAAGGGACCACCTGAAATAAACATATATTTGAGGAGACTGTAATATCATAGTATATGGGAAGTAGCTGTTGATCACACCATCTTGAGTGTTATTGTCAAGGCTGTATTTTTTTATTGTCTTCCTGAATGTGGCAGCTGTAACAAAAACATTATCACATATGAAGCTTACATATGCTGGGAATGTAAGAGTCTGTTCTCCCCTCACAATTTAATGTACCTTACTTGATAGAAAAGTCATTAAGTGCTGACCTTCAGCCTCTAAGGAGGCCTTGCACCTTATGCAAATATTTCTCGGCATACAACAAAGTTTTTCTCTTGAAATATCCAGTGCTCCTTGGAGAATCTTCTTTAATTTCTTGCAAAAAAAATGGATTGCCCTATATTTTGTCTGCTTCTCATAATTTATAGAATAATGGTGTCAGTTAATCGAACATTGTGGTTGAATTGGTTTATTTGAAAAGCACAGGCATAACGATCTTTGGTGCACTCACTGTACATCGGATTCCGAAGTTGGGGTCATGTAAAGGAACTTCTGTGAACTGCATGGGTATTTTTGGAGCACCAATGTCTGTCATTGTGGAAATTTATGTTCCTTCTTATTTTAAACCATACCTCATCTGAGGGAAACACAAATTTTCATATCTTATTTTGATTCGGCACTGAACCTGTTGTTCAGAATTTTTCTGCTGTTCTTTATATTGTTATTTTACGCAGCACTGTTAACATGGATTATTTATTACATGCGTTCAGTGACGGTTTTTCCAATATGCATCCTTTTTGAAAGTATAGCAAAGAATACTCTTCGTTTAACTGAATACATTTTGCACTTGTACTGAGACCATCTGAATGTCTGTGTGTAATGAAAGATAACAAACAAGTAAGCAGCATTTGACAATAATGTCAACTGTCATGCCTGCAGATACCAGTGTTACATTTTCCTCTCCACAGGGACGTGATAAATTAGCTGTCTGTGCTGGTAAACCTTTTATGATATGTACCTCCTCTGGTCATTTTCATTAAGTACACACATTTATCATATGTCCTTATTTATTGCACATGCATGCGCACGCACGTACATTATCATTGAATGTGGTGGTTATGAAAGGTGTAAGTGTGGACATCCTGGGCTGTTGTTTATGTCTGTTGAAATGTGCAGGTGAGGTAATAATCTTGATCTACCTAGCGATCTAAGCATACTGTGCAGTGTAAAATGTGATAGTCTGTCATGTCATAGCAAATTGGTAAGTACTGAACATATGTGTGTAACTCCATAAGTTATGGTAGCTATTCTTGTGGCCAAAAATGTGGCTACCCAGAAATGCCATATACATATTTAAAGGTATGTGACATATAAATGTTACCATGAGGTGGGGGTATATGTACGGGAATGCACATGGATTCTGTGCCCAGATGCCTTTGTGTTAGCAGTCTCGTTCGGAAATGGAAGTCTGTAAAGTGGAATATCATTCATATGTGAAAGTAGCTGTTGTCTGCAGTGGAAGTGTGTGGGTATGCCAAGCAGAACTACTTGAAATGTTGGGTGATCATGCCCTAGTGTATTGCGTAATTGGGAGGTGGGTACAGGCATCCACCGTTTGACATGCAGTGGCTGTTCTGTGCTGTTTGTGTGGACATGTTAGTGACCATAACAGAAGCCTGTGAAATTATATTTTTTTCTGCAGTTAAGGTTGAATGGGTGACTAAACCTAATTTTTGCGTGCTGAATTCAAATCTGCTTTCCACTTTGCCGTACCACATAAGGATTTTACAATGCCAGTATCGTCTATTTGAATGATATAACGATTTCTGTTAATCTGTGTAATTAAACACACTGTAAAATTCATGAAAAAATTAAAAATCTGGACAAAATTTCAATTATGCAGGTAAAATAATATTATATCAATTGTGTAAGCATAAGAAATATTGTTACATACCTCAAAAATATAATAGTGCTGACTATTTCTGCCTCCGCATCATTGAAAATGAACGCTGAGTTGCTTTGCACGTGTGATCCTGCTGAGGGTTATCCCTTGTTAAGCACCAACAGCAGTCAGCCATCAGTGAGACATCCCATGGACCCTGGCACCTTCTTTCCATCTCTTTGATGTCATGATGGAATCTCTCTCCCTGTTTTTCACTTAGTGCCCCAAAATTTTGTGGGAAGTAAACCAAGTGGGAGTGCAGAATATGTAAGTTCAAGCTCATGTTACATCAAAGGGCCTGCAGTTTTTCTAGTGTAGTTTTCACAATCTGTTCATATGGAGGATCTTTAAAGTTTGCTAGAAATTTGATGATAGCTCCTTGAAAGATTCCATGGCTGAAGGTCTAAGTCCCTGATGGAGTTGGTAAATGTAGAACCTCTGATGAGTTGCCAAATTTGTGGACTGTCAAAAACACCCTCTTTCACTTTTTCCTCGGACAGCAATTGAAATCTCTGTGTGAGGTACCAATGGCAGGGGCCACTCCTGTTCAACGCTTTGACAGATTGCTTCATTATTCCTAGTTTTATGTGTAAAAGGGGTAACAAAACTTTCTGTTGGTCAGTTAAAGTGGGCTTTATTACACGTTTTGTTCCAGGCACAAAGCTTTTTCTTTGAGGCCAATCTGTAACTGTCCAGTGTTTTTCTCTGGCTCTGCTTTCCCATTCACACAAGAAACATGGAAATTTAGTGTAGCCTCCTTGTTGTACCAACAAAGTACGCATACTTTTAGATTACAGCACAGACACACATGCCATTTGTGTTCATTATGTTTAATTGTGTCTAAAACCATTCATAAGTTCTCATGAGATTCCTTAAGGGATGATATGAATGTGCCACCGGCACTGAGGCAAGTTTTTTCTGCTTGTTATTAACACAGCCTTTAAACTTATTTTGGACGAGTCAATAAACAGATGCCAGTCCTCTGGTTCATGAGCTCATCTTAGGCGATGAATCCAGCCAGTTATGTCGCAACAATAAACAGGTACATCTGCCTTGATGAAGAATTTCGTGAACTCTACCTCACAATTTCTGTACCAGTAGAAGGTTGTTTCTGGAGCTAAAAGGTTTTTTTGTTTCAATCTTGACCCCAAGAGTTCACCCCTTGGTTCAGTCAAACCCAAGTCACGTACCAAATAATTCAGTTCTGACTTATTAAAAGCTGTGGATTCTTACTTCCTGTGTCTGATGAAAAATGTGCATCATTATGTTCTGTATCCAAAGGGGAGGAAATTTCCATCTGTGATAATGGCGGCGTAGGAATTGGAGTGTCAGGTCCATAGGGCACAGGTCTGACTGCCGATGACAGTCTTGGGTACTGAATGCCCACCTTGTTTTTTTTTTGGTTGTACCCATATACTTTACGCACAAAAAATAACGATCATTGTAATGATTTTGTGGCTGAGTCCAAACTGTCAGTATACCATAGGGCATAGATGAACGAATCTCTTTGAACCACTGTCTTAAATTTTCTGCACAAGTTTTACACACAACATGTGGGTCCCACTTTTTGTCCTGATCTCCTAATTTCATTTTAAAATATGCAAAACACAAATTCTTAATGAAGGGGGTAAAATTTCTTTCCTGTTTCTTTATCACGTAACAACCACATACATAACGAAAACCTCTCACAATTAAGGACGTTGTGCTGTCGTTGCAGTATAGAGTGCTTGAATATAAAAAAAATGGCACGTGTTCCATACCATGTGAAATATGGACTTGTGTAAAATCTGTATGTGGTATGCAAAAACTAGTAACATTTTTGAAGTCAGGGCACTTGTTTTAGCCTATTTCACTTAACCTTTTAAAGCCTAGCGGTAACTTTACGTACCACCAGGTTTAACATTAAAAAATTCTACGTGGTGCCCACATTGCGTTTATGTGTTTTGTACGGATCTCAGAACAAACAGCAACTTTTGCCTTATAAAACGTTAAGAGACTGGTTTTTATAACCGAAGTGGAGAGTGTTTACAGCGCGGTACGCACTGAGTCCTTATATAAAACAGATATGCTTCGTCTTTAAAGGGTTAATATATTCAATGCTGCAAGATCTTCGCAGGCTTGTGTAATTGTACAGTGCATGGATGAAGGTAGGCACTGTACTGTGTATGAATTAGCCAAGCATACAGGAATTTCTGGGTCTGCAGTGCTCAGAATTTTATGGTAAGGCTTCAGAATGCACAAGATTGCTGTCAAGTGGGTACCACGACATTTAAATGAGGTGCAGTAATGTTTGCGCTATGAGACATACCATATAAATCTGGAATGATTTTGTCATGGATGGAACAACATGTTAAATCAGATACAAAGGGTGAATGAAAACTGATGCCTCCAACTTTATAACTTGCTAACAGATGGCAGCAGTGATGCGCTACAAGTTGTGACGTGTTCTATTGCATCTGTTCTTTCACCTTAGTTGGTGGCAAGTTGCTGTGTTAAACTGTCGTGTTGCTGTTGTATGTGAAATGGAAGCCTGCACTGAGCATTCGTCAGTGCGCTTTAAGCATCTTGCTGTAATCGAATTTTTGAATGCCAAAGGTGTCTCTCCAGTTGAAATTCACTGCCAAATGCAGGTTGTTTATGGTGGTGACTGTTTTGATGTGAGCACTGTGTGTTGCTGGCCCAAAAAATGTGAAGCTGGTGAAGAGGGAAGAGTTGATTTTTGTGATAAACAATGAAGTGGATGACCTTAACTGCAACCGAAGAGTTTCGCAAGAAAAAGGTTGATGAACTGATTAAGGACAATGAACTGATTATTCAAAGGGAAATTGCTGTCAAGCTTGGCATTTCAGAGGAACGTGTGGGTCACATCGTTGTTGTTCTCCAATATCGGAAGGTTTGTGGAAGATGGGTTCCTCCTATGCTGACGGCAGGGAGTTGAAATTTGTCGGCAACTTTTTTCACGCTATTAGAAGAAAGATGAGAAATTTCTTCACAACATTGTGACAGCCAACGAAATGTGGGTGCATCATCATGAACGCGAAAGCGTGCGTCAGTCAACGGAATATCATCCTTAAGGTTCATTAAAAAAAAATCAAAACCCAGGCTTCAGCAGTGAAACTCATGGTCACAGTTTTTTGGGGTGCAGATGGTTTTATTCACATAGACTTTCTTGAACCTGGGATCACCAACAACTCGGACCGCTACATCAGAACACTCAAACATTTGAAATGACGATTAAAAATGGTTTGGAAGCACAAGAATATTTTGCTGCAACATGACAACACTAGGCCACACACACTTCATAAGCCACCATGTAGGCAATTGAGAAGCTGGATGTCACCATTGTACCACATCCACCATACAGTCCAGACTTGATGCCACGCGACTTCCACCTTTTTCCAGAAACGAAGGAAGGCCTTTGTGGATGTCTGTATGACTCAGATGAAGAGGTGGAAAGGATTGTC
Organism: Coptotermes formosanus; assembly: GCA_013340265.1. NCBI lineage: Eukaryota > Metazoa > Arthropoda > Insecta > Blattodea > Rhinotermitidae > Coptotermes > Coptotermes formosanus. The sequence goes on along the minus strand of BLKM01000157.1, from coordinate 121,411 downwards.
AGGATCTGGATGAAGAAACAAAGTGTGGAGTTCTTTCATGACGACATTCATAAACTTGTCCATCGTTGGAAGAAGTGTGTGTGGAGAATGGAGGTGATTATGTGGAGAAGTAAATACAGGTAATAAAAGAGCTCCCTTCAAGAATTATTTTCCTGTTTGAGTTATTAAAATATCCGTATTAAAGCTAAAGTAATTGGGATGGAGGCATCACTTTTCATTCAGCCCTCATAATTGCAGTCAGTGAAACGTGGCCAAGGGCCCTGTGAACCAGAACTCGGATGACAGTCCTTCAGATGGTGTCATTTGTGGATACCACCAAAACACAACGTTCGACAAAGCTAATGATTATTTTGGCGTATAATGTCCAAGTTTTTTCTTATGTGTCGTCTGGTTACATGGGAACACACTGGGAATACACATTTCTGCTGTGCCGCCTTATGTCATGTAGTTAGGAAGAATTATCCAGAGCTGGTTGCAGATGTTACCATCTTAAATGATAATGCTGCAGTCCAGATAGCAGACTGTGTTAGGAATGGCTGCAGTTTTGGGCTGGAAGTGTTACAACTTGCTACTCTTCTTTCAACCTTCCTCCATGTGACTATGATGTGATTCCCAACCTGAAGCAGCCATTTCATCAGAAATCACTTGTGTGCTGAGTGGATATGTTAAGAGCAGTTCATTGTTGGTGGTACAGATTAATGTGTTGGGTGATGTCATTGTCGTTCACTGCCTTCCCCATTGTTGGCACCAAACTGGCGACAGCCTGAAGCCTACTTCGAAGGTTTGGAGAAGTAGTTTTTGTTGTTCACATGTTTTGCCACAATATAACAATGAAACAGTGATTCAGAATACTCATGCATCCTATCAGTGACTCCTACACTTATACCCATATCTGATGGTTTAACAATTACATGTGCATGCCACGTGCTTTTGAATGTACAGCATACTGTGTTTAACATGTTTACATATTTTGGGCCAAAAAAAGAGCTGCCATGGCTTGTGCATGCACTGGTGTGTGTGTGTGTGTGTGTGTGTGTGTGTGTGTGTGTGTGTGTGTGTGTGTTTGCCTATGTGCGCGTGTTCGTGCGTGTGTGTGTACATGTGTATGTACATAGATATATGTTACGTTTACTTTCAATCGTACAGTCATTTTGCATTCATGTCTCATAGGTGGACAAACAGGAGAAGAGGAAGAAGAAGACTGGCCGTGCCAAGCGTCGTATTCAGTACAATCGCCGTTTTGTCAACGTTGTACAAGGTTTTGGCCGCAGGAGGGGACCTAATGCAAACTCATAAATGAATATTTTGAAATGGAATGGTATCAAAATTAATTGAATGCCGGAATTTTGTAATATCTGTCCAATGAGTCCTGTACCAGAAGCTGCATGAAGAGATGTGTCTTCTCAGTCATTCTGCCGGGTTATTGGTTGATTCCATAGGAATTAAATTATGGTATATGATTTTGTAATACAGCTTGTACAGGTCGTTGAAAAGGTCTTCATTTAATTTTGATAAAAGAGTCCTGTGATGGTTGATAAGAATTCTGTCTTGTTCTTGCTTAATAAAACGTAAGGAACAACGTGAAAATCACTCATTTTTATCTATAAAGAGTGGTCAAAAAGTAACAGGAATGAATTGTGGCAGAGACGGCAGACCTACAGTTCTATTCTGTTACGTACCTTAAATGTAGTTCAGTGGCCAGCTGATATAGCCTTGTGAGCGTGCAGGTCCCCTACAAGGAAGTGGCGTCTCCCATACTTGTAGATTTTTCAGGTACATGATAAGTGTAAAAAGGCTTTCCTTTAAATGCTTTGATTGGTATATGCAGTCAGGGTAAAGGAAAGGTAAAGTGTTTATTCATGCCATGAAGGCATATGAGTGGAGTGGAGGTGTAATTCCCCGGATTCTTAACCTTGGCACTAGAGGGGTGGTGGCACGTCCTGGCTGCTTGACCCCTGGGGAGATTTCCCACTTTCAATCGAGTAGGAGGCTGGTGACTACGCTGTGGGCTGAACAACTGGGGAATTCTGATTAAATTCCAGTTGGGGGTACTGAAATCATTTCTTCTCCAAAAGCATCCGGACTGGCTCTGAGGCTGACCCAGCCTCTTATTCAGTGGGTGATGGGACCTCTTCCCCTAGGGCATGGAGGTGTCGACCCATCTACATACTGTGCTGAGGTTAAGAATGTATGGAGCCATACCTATATCAGTGCTGCCCCATATGCCTAATTGGTGAGCACAGGGACATCATTATCTTTGTCAGTTTTGAGGTTCTCACAGCAATGTGGTTGATGATTCCAGTGTTGTGGGATATAACACTGCGTCACTAGTAGGGGTACCATACATCGTGTTTTGCCCCTACATGTCCTCTTTTTTGACCCCAAAATTTCTGTGTGGGCAGGTTTTTTAAATTTGTAGATATCTGTGTGTTTTTGGCTGTTGTTAATTCTTAAAACTTTTGCATATTTTAATGGTACTGAAGATGTAAAATATTTCTACTTTTTAGGAAACTCATAATTATGTTGTAGTAGCATTGTCTGAGTCAAAAAAACCTTATGAATTCAGCAGTTGAACTATGGAGTGTTTCAGAACACTTGGGCATGGTAATTCTGAATACTGAGCTTGGTGGACAACGTGCTTAAGCTTTTAAAGCCTAGCGGTAACTTTACGTACCACCAGCTTTAACATTAAAAAATTCTACGTGGTGCCGACATTGCGTTTATGTGTTCTGTACGGATCTCAGAACAAACAGCAACTTTTGCCTTATAAAACATTAAGAGACTGGTTTTTATAACCGAAGGGGAGAGTGTTTACTGTGCAGTACGCACTGAGTCCTTATATAAAACAGATACGCTTCATCTTTAAATGGTTAAAGAATGCCTCCTTCTGAATTTCATCTATCTATCAGTTTTACAGTGGCCCACTGGTTGCCATTTTCAGTGGCAATAGTTGCTGGTTTATTACATTGTCAGACGTTAAATTCTTCTGCTCCGTGACCCTTGCCACTTCCTTTCCCCACTTGACTTTGAGTCATCCTTCTCATCATCTTCCTCCTGGTGACCATGTCATTTTTTGCTTAGGCCATTTGTTATCGTCCATGTGTACTACTTGTCCATACCATTTTAACATATTATTTTCCATTCTTTCCAAAATTGTTTTGTTACTCCCATTTTTTCTCTGATTACTTTATTTCGTACTTTTAATAGTCTGGAGGTCCTTGCAGTTGTTCTACAGAAATCCATTTTTGTACTTAACAGTTTTTTCTTTAACTTGTAATCCAGTGTCCATGTTTCCCAACCATAACTTAAAATGATTTTGTTCACTGTATAAAATATTTGTTTCTTAATTTCATACCCATGAAAGCTAAAGAACTATTAGCAGAGAAAGGGTGAGAGGGATTTTTGTTATTAAAATTGTGACTGTTTATATTTCTTTATTTTTAACATCTGCTGGTATGACCTTTTTTTTATGGTCAATAAGTGGAAAATGTCTTCGTTTCTTGTGCATGTATGGCAACCCAAGCTACTAGGCCATTGGTTCGTGATGTTTCAAAGGAAATGATTCCCCACCGATGGAACATCATATCCCAGAAGATCAGAAAACCAAGCTGTACTGTTTAAATAAAAAGGTAAAGCAGTCCCATTACAGGCCCAGAGGGTTCCAGGAGGTTGAGGCCTCCAGATTTCAAGACAATCAGCACATGAAGGTGGTAAGGTTGTCAGCTCTATGCACTGGCCGCGTTTACCCCTCAGGAAATATTCCTGGTACTCATTTCTGTTAGAGGCTGAGTCGACACCAGGGTCATGAAAATTCCAATGGCACCATCTGGAATCGAACCCACGACCTGCCGGTTTGTAGCGCAGTGCCTCAACCAACTGCGCTATCATGGCCCCTGCTGTTATTTAAATAGAGCATGCTATAAAGACCTGGGGGATCTCATGGACATGAGTGGTTGCCGTCATGCCTCAGCTGCTTTACACCTGGAGGTAGAGCCCTTGGTGCCCAGTTTGTAGGAGGATGGAACTAATACGGATGTCTGGGGAAGGGAAAAAGTCTTTTGTCCTTGCCAAGAATTGAGTTTAAATTCCTCTGTTGTCCAGCCCATCACCTGGTCACTGTTCCAAGTACACTGGCCCAGTTTGGGGTATATGTAGTGCCTGTTATGTTTATGTTTCAAAAACCTTATGACTTTGTACAGTGTAGGGTATATAAAGTGTGCATTTTATTTTGTGTACACCTTTTGTTTGAAGTACTCTTCACTCAGGTATTTAGTGAGTTTTGCTAAAGATGTGTATGGATGGGTGTACACGTAACATGATAATTAAAATTATCCATTCTGTGTGAAATTAAAATGGCTTGACAAATTTTTAGTAGAACTGCACAATATCAAATTTGACGAAATTCGTGCCGTACTTTATGGAAATCTGTTGGTGGTCTTCACATTCTTCACGTGTACAGATGGGTGGGTGAATGGAGCAAGTTTAGCAGGCACTCAGCAGGGTTGTGGGCATTCCGAGAAGGACTGTCAGCGTTCATGGGTTTGTTGACACTGCAGTGAAACCTCTTCGAACTTTTATTTTTTATTATTAAACCAACAGATGCACATAACATATAGAGTTGTATAGTTTTTATTAATCCTCCAACATATTTCGGTGCTGTAGCACCATCCACAGGGAGCTGATATACCAAGTACTCTAAAAACCAGTTAAAATATACAAATTGCATCTGTTATGATTGTATGTAGTAGCCTAACTAACTAACAACTCTATGGAGCAGAGGCCTTCGTGAGAAGCTAACAGTTTCTCAGCTAGTCAAGAAATTCCCCGCATTTTATGGAACCCTGAAGTTCATTACCACATTGACAAGAGCTTGCCACCTGTCCCTATCCTGAGCCAGCTCAATCCAGTCCATGCCCCCCCATCCCACGTCCTGAAGATACATTTTAATATTATCCTCCCATCTATGCCTGGGTCTCCCAATTGGTTGCCTTCCCTCAGGTCTCCCCACCAAAATCCTGTATGCACCTCTCTTTTCCACCATATGTGCTACATGCCCCGCCCATCTCATTCTTCCTGATTTGATTACCCGAATAATATTTGGTGATGAGTACAGGTCATTAAGTTCCTCATTATGTAGTCTTCTCCACTTCCCTGCCGCCTCGTCCCTCTTAGACCCAAATATCCTCCTCAGCATCCTATAGTAGTCTGCCTCAACTAAATTCTATATGCAGGGTATAATTTATATGATCAGTATTTCATCAAAACAGTTGGTATGCATTACATTGTCATCTATGATGTAGTGGATAAAAGGCTTTGTCAAAATCTGCAGTCTTAATTTTATTGTAGCAAAGCCATCTGCGTATTCTGACCTCTGTCATATGTTTGATTCAGTATGAGCCTGTCCTATATGAATGGCCTTGTAATATACACATGAGTCTACTGGTTTTCTTTCTAAATTCAGTTGCATCGAATGGTCTGTACTGTTACTAATATATCAAAATATGGTATACCTTCGCAGCTGGTATAAAACTAATTTTTACTTAAGTTAAAAAACTGTTTTCTTGATATGTTGTGGGAATTTTATATGCCTATACAAAACATCTGCCATGTGTTGGGTCCAGTGCGGGCCGTGTCCTTGTATGACCAGTCTTATGGTGTGTGGGCGTCAGTATAGGAGTCGGTTTAATAATGGGGAATAAAAACTTCTCTGAACCTTTATAATACAACTTTTAAATTTGACTGACTCATGTTCGGTCTCGGCCAGTTCTGCAGCTGATCATATTTAATACGTTCTTGATTCGATTCAAGTCTTTATTCGATCTAACCAGCCATATGTGTGACAGCACACGTCAAACACATGCATTTACATATACATTAGTATATTTAATAAATTTTTTAAATTTAAAAATTCAAATACAAGGAGATTGTTAACCTTTCAATGCAGGGGAATTAAAATTCCCAATCTGTATGATGAAATGGGAGCATTATTTAAGCGTATTTAAATTTTGCCTGTGGCTTGCAAGTAAACTGGACACTGCATGGCATGTGATGTACACAGCACATGAGACTACTCAGCTGTCCTTATTGAAGGGTTAAGAATAAATTTTATTTACCCATGCATGAAGTTTTGAAACAACCCACCATTCCAGCTGTTCATATGCACCGTAATTTGTGAACCTTATATTTAATGCATTCATTTGGATGTTCACATTTCTTGGTGAAGTTAATGAGAGTGCAGTGGTACAGTATGCAGAATAGACTGCGTAGTATGCTTTTGCAAGCGTGTTATATAATCAGTCGCTTTCTGTGCCATCATAAGTTTCTGTTAAGGGATCGGCCATAGCTTATGAGTGTTTTGTGGGGCTGACATAAAATACAAGTGTTGATGGATACTTTGATAGCCGTTCTCAGAATTTGAGCCCTAATAGGCGATGTGTGTCTTTTCTCAGTGGCAAGTAATTCATAAATTACTTTATAATAAACAGCAGAATGAATTTAGTGCTGCTAGTTTCTGTTTTTTCTTCACTGTTCAAGACCAGGAATTAGCAATATGTGATTGCAGTAAAGATTTGTATTTTAGGGTTTTTAACCTTTTAAAGCCTAGCGGTAACTTTACATACGACCAGGTTTAACATTAAAAAACTCTACATGGTGCCCACATTGCGTTTATGTGTTTTGTACGGATCTCAGAACAAACAGCAACTTTTGCCTTATAACACATTAAGAGACTGGTTTTTATAACCGAAGTGGAGAGTGTTTACAGCGCGGTACGCACTGAGTCCTTATATAAAACAGATACGCTTCGTCTTTAACCTTTTAAAGCCTAGTGGTAACTTTAAGTACCACCAGGTTTAACATTAAAAAATTCTACGTGGTGCCCACATTGCGTTTATGTGTTTTGTACGGATCTCAGAACAAACAGCAACTTTTGCCGTATAAAACATTAAGAGATTGGTTTTTATAACCGAAGTGGAGAGTGTTTACAGCGCGGTACGCACTGAGTCCTTATATAAAACAGATACGCTTCGTATTTAAAGGGTTAATTCTGTGCATTTCATGCAGGGTTGCCAAGTCTCCATGGCGACTGATATATTGATGGTGGTGCCTAATATCTGTGGATCAACAGTATGGATTTTGTTCTGATACAGGACATCCCCGTTGGCGCATCAGATCAAATGTGCATTCGTTCAGTTATCACACACAACAACAAGCTAACTGCAAACATTTTCTGGCGACTAGTTTCGACTCCAAGACCGAGCCGTCGTGGAGTTTGCTTCGTATCACGCTTCTGGCACCTAGAATTCTGAGGTGGGCCCTAGATTTTTGGAAAATCTGTGCCCCCCTGGTTTAGTACATTGTAATGTCATGAGTATGTCCATCTTCAAATTAGAGATGCAGTTTCTTTCCTTGCGTCGCACTTAGTGTACAGGAGCTGATACTCCTCACGCGCGTTCACAAAATTGCAAAAAGCGACTGTGAGATTTGTCATATCCGTCCGTCCGTTCGCATGAAACAACTTGGCTCCCACGGGGCGGATTTTCATGAAATTTGGTATTCGAATATTTGTAGAAAATCTCTGTGGGGAAAATTCGATTTTCGTTAAACTGTAACAACAATGACGGGTAATTTACATGAAGACCTGTGTACATTTATGATAATATTCGCTCAGTGCTCCTTAGAATGAGAAATGTTCCAGAAAAACGTTTTAGAGAAAATCAAAACACACATTTTATGTTCAACAACAATTCCAGAGAATCGTGCCCTTTTTGAGAGAATGTGGAAAAATACGGTAGAGCCAGACAGGCCACAGATGACAATATAATACGGCGCATGCGCTTTGCATGCTGCATAACTAAGGCTACAGACACATTCTTATAATATTTAGGCCTCATATTGCTTCGCCGATCCCAGTGGCCGCGCGGTCTAAGGCGTAGGTCTGCGGCCGAGCGCTTCTTGGGATCGTGGGTTCGAATCCCACCGGGGGCATGAATTTTTTTTCTCTTGTACAGTGTTTGTGTTGTCAGGTAGAGGTCTCTGCGACGGACCGATCCCTCGTCCAGAGGAGTCATATCGACTGTGGTGTGTGTCTCAGTGTGATCAAGTGAAAATAAACAACCTCGACGCCTACTGTGAGTAGGTAGAAGAGGGAAGGACTGCGAAACGAAACTTTAAAAAACTGAGAAACTGCGCAGCGACGTACGATCTCTTTAGTCAAATTGTACGTCTAAAGAAAGCCACGAGCAAACGAAAATTCTTTTATTTCAATGTAACATTTATATTTAACGTGTTAAAGAGCGAGAATTTGTTGGAATACAGTTTCCTTCAAAAACTGGTACGTATAATTTGCATTGTTGTGGGTGACAGAAATGCACCATAAAACCATTGCGCAACACGTACTCAATTTACGAATTCAGTAATCGTGATGTCACACTGCTTAAATCTTGTACCGTACCTGTGAGGGACAATTTTAAGTCACTGTACGTCTGACTAGGTGCGCTGTGAACCCGGAACAGTTCTAAAAGGACCTCCACGTTTACTCTAGGACACTAAACTCGATACAATAACAATATGTCCTAACCTGTGTACCAATGTGCCGGTACGTTATGAAATTACTCTGCAAAGGTGGACCCGCTGGTACCGGCTCACTATGCCCCTCGCTGCTGTTTATTGCTATTATCCTTTGCTGCTCTTTGTAACTACTTCCATATATAACAACAGAATAGAAATCGGCCGGCCCTTTTTGTATGTAAACATTGTGATGATAATATTTTTATTTGCTTTTACTGCATCTGAGGAAGCACATTGTTTAACCGTTTAAAGACGAAGCGTAACTGTTTTATATAAGGACTCAGTGCGTACCGCGCTGTAAACACTCCACTTCGGTTATAAAAACCAGTCTCTTAATGTTTTATAAGGCAAAAGTTGCTGTTTGTTCTGAGATCCGTACAAAACACATAGACGCAATGTGGGCACCACGTAGAATTTTTTAATGTTAAACCTGGTGGTACGTAAAGTTACCGCTAGGCTTTAAAAGGTTAAGGGACGTCCAGACCACTTATTAAACACACGTAATTTGACTTACGGAAGTATTAGTATTAAGTGCGAATAAAGTGTAATTCGTTAATAAAATAAAATATTCACACATTATTGTTAACAAAGCCGGTAATAAGACGATAATATAAAAGAAAAAGCGCAAGGCAAATTCTGGGAATTTGATACACTGAACATAAAACCGCAATGTGACGCAGAACTTTCAAATCAAATTGGGCATTAGCAATTCAGGGTTGAGTGTTTTGATTCACAGCCCTGTTACCGGCTACCTTGACTTTTCAACCCGTCAAAGCAAATATTACTGCTACGAAAGAAGTCATCACTACTTGTACGTACATCTGTATTAAGTATTTACACCCTTATATTTCGATGCTATGTAGTCTGTGTGTTTGAGAAACTGTCTTGAAATAAACGAAGAAATACGAACATAATGGTAACGGCCCGTATTTTGTCCATCTGTGCTCTGGAAATGCATACACGTAACGGTATGGCTTGAGCGAGATTCGAGTCTGCAATATAGATTGTGTAGTATGGCGTTGTTTTGTGCAATAAATATATTTTGTTGATTAATTTATTGTCTAATTCTGATTCATCAGCTTCAGGTGACGTTCAAGTCTGTTTAACCTTTTAAAGCCTAGCGGTAACTTTACGTACTCCCAGTTTTAACATTAAAAAACTCTACGTGGTGCCCACATTGCGTTTATGTGTTTTGTACGGATCTCAGAACAAACAGCAGCAACTTTTGCCTTATAAAACATTAAGAGACTGGTTTTTATAACCGAAGTGGAGAGTGTTTACAGCGCGGTACGCACTGAGTCCTTATATAAAACAGATACGCTTCGTCTTTAAAGGGTTAAAGTATCCGCCACCAAGTCGTGTTTCATGAAGAGTGGTATCAGTTGTTTTTAAACCGCCTGTGAAGCGATGCACTTACAGTGCGCAGGGTCGAACCGCCTTCTGTCGTCTGACTGTGTTCTGTCGCCTTGAGGCCGTCAGTAGCGTCTGGATGTTGCATGTAAGAGGATGGTAGGGAATGACGCTGGTTTGTTCAGCCGTTACTTCATTACGCACGGGACACTTTACTTGGTAACAGCGTGAATTGTATCAGTACCATTTGATTTGACACGCAACAAAGGTGCATTTTAACACAAATCTTAACAATAATATTAAAAACTAGTTGATTCGTTTTATAAAGTTTCACATTTCTTATTACGTAACAACTTTAACTCGCACAAATATTTCTATGTCAGTAAGGACGGTATTTATAATTGTACATAAAAGCAAAATGTTCACACAAAGATACAGTCGAACATTTAGTTAATTAATGCGACAAAATTAAATAAAAGTGATCACAACTGTGAACATGATGTTAAGAAATTGGCCTTCAAATAAACGCATTGCTGCCAACTGCAGAGACTGGACAGTAAGTGCAGTTAATTAACACCATAAAAGTTTTCGTATGTGGGATGCGCGCGCGCCTACGGGGTAAAACAGTTGCCAGCTCTGTGTTCGTGTGTTGGTAAGCATGCAGATAAGAGTAGACATTTCTGAATACTTTGCGTGTGGTCGTATCCGAACAATTAGCTGCTTGTTACGAAGCATTCGCTGCGTCTGACGTAAATTCAAGCATTCAACAGCCGAAGGACATGCCCCACTATAAACGCTGTTAGCATCGTTCAAGATGTCTTCAAAGTAAGTACACAATATATTGGACTTTTTGATAGGGTCGTTTACAAAGTCGATGTGCTTATTCTAAAGGGAAGCTGTACATTGTTCTCACTGTGGGCATTACTTAAGAGATCGTGTCCGTGCCTTCTTATTCTCCATGGTGAAATGAGGTAGCGGTTTTCAATTAACCTTTTAAAACCTAGCGGTAACTTTATATACGACCAGGTTTAATATTAAAAAATTCTACGTGGTGCCCACATTGCGTTTATGTGTTTTGTACGGATCTCAGAACAAACAGCAACTTTTGCCTTATAAAACATTAAGAGACTGGTTTTTATAACCGG
>BLKM01000157.1:74040-91491 GCA_013340265.1 Coptotermes formosanus | reverse complement strand
CACCACGTCTTCGTATTTTATTATTGTTCTTAGTTATGATGAAAAATGGGAAAGGAACTGAATTATTATTATTATTATTATTATTATATTTATTAACTTACACCATCCACAGTACACGTTGAAGCGATTTCCGGCTACATGACAATTTTTCGGTGGTAAATGTGCACCTGTGTATGAATTGTGTGGTAGAAACTTGCATATTTCAGAATTCGTTTTTCCTTTCGTTCGTATGGTTTAATAATTTGATGACGTTATATTTAGTTTTCTTCCGTACGCCTTCCTTTTTGGCTCTGTTGCATCCCTGAGGAGCTCCTATGCAATATATGTGTCCTTCCGTCTGTCCATACGCTTATAAAAACCGAATAACTGCTTAATTGTTTTTCTATAAAATTTCACATTGGAAAATCTTACGAAAAATGCCAGTTATTTCAGTTTCCAAGAAGATTTGACGTTTTCAACATCAAATGTACATGAAGACATGACAGTGTTCCTGCACACATGAACCTTCGCGTCCATGCACTGTCTGTGCGCAGCGTCTATCGCGTTTTGGGCGCGCACGCAATTAGAAAAATACGTACTGTTAACATGACGCTCAGTATTGACTCTTTAAAGACGAAGCCTATCTGTTTTATATAAGGACTCAGTGCGTACCGCGCTGTAAACACTCTCCACTTCGGTTATAAAAACCAATCTCTTAACCCTTTAAAGACGAAGCATATCTGTTTTATATAAGGACTCAGTGCGTACCGCGCTGTAAACACTCTCCACTTCGGTTATAAAAACCAGTCTCTTAATGTTTTATAAGGCAAAAGTTGCTGTTTGTTCTGAGATCCACACAAAACACATAAACGCAATGTGAGCACCACGTAGAATTTTTTAATGTTAAACCTGGTCGTATGTAAAGTTACCGCTAGGCTTTAAAAGTTAATCAAATTTCGTGTACCGGAGGCAGAAATCTGACGCTGCAGATGGTTTGTGTTTCCTCATGTTCCCGCAGTAGAGCTGCAGTCGTCTGTGATAAGAGCTGCTCTGCTATGATATGGCGGAACTACTGACTGCCTTAACCAACGTATTTGTACAGTAGGGCGCACAACATAATTAAGGGGTTTCAAATTATGACGCTGCGAAGGCGAATGTCAAAGTGAACCGGCCAAGACACTTCAGCATAAGCGTGAGTGTAGCTCTCTTCCGGTGAATCATAAAGAAAATAAGAGAAATCAGTTCGTCTTTCCTTGTAGTGGGCCGACTNTGAACCGGCCAAGACACTTCAGCATAAGCGTGAGTGTAGCTCTCTTCCGGTGAATCATAAAGAAAATAAGAGAAATCAGTTCGTCTTTCCTTGTAGTGGGCCGACTTTGTTTATAGCATGATGTACGGTAATGAAGGACACATGTTTCTAATCAGGCGCGCACCCAGAATTTATCCTTGGGGGGGGGGGGGGGCAACTGACCCTGTGTGTATACGTAAATTATATTTCTTTTTAAAAATTATGTTATAAAAATTATGTTGTAAGCACAACATAATGCTGTCTGCAACTGCATTCATATACATGCGAATATAACTACATATTCCATGACACAATCACAGTGTCCTCTCTTCTTGTTTTTTAATTGTATTAATTTATTTTTAAAAATTCTAATGCGCTAGTCATCAGGCGATTCCAGTGGCTGATTTCGGCTGAAGGGAAAATCACTTAAAAACTTTCGATATCATAATATCTACAAAATCTGTGTTCTTTAATTTTCAGTTTTGGGTAGTGTGGGGGCTGCTATCCAAAAACACAAAGATTAGGGTATGCAGAACTATAATTTTACCTGTTGTTTTGTATGGGTGTGAAACTTGGTCTGTCACACTGAGGGAGGAACAAAGACTGAGGGTGTTCGAGAATAGGGTGCTGAGGAGGATATTTGGGCCTAAGAGGGACGAGGCGACAGGGGATTGGAGAAGACTACATAACGAGGAACTTAATGACCTGTACTCATCACCAAATATTATTCGGGTAATCAAATCGAGAAGAATGAGATGGGCGGGGCATGTAGCACGTATGGGGGAAAACAGCGGTGCATACAGCGTTTTGGTGGGGAGACCTGAGGGAAGGCGACCACTTGGGAGACCCAGGCATAGATGGGAGTATAATATTAAAATGGATCTTCGGGAAGTGGGATGGGGATATGGACTAGATTGAGCTGGTTCAGGATAGGGACAGGTGGCGGGCTCTTGTGAATGTGGTAATGAACCTCCGGGTCCCATAAAATGCGGGGAATTTCTTGACTATCTGAGAAACTGTTAGCTTCTCAAGAAGGCCTCTGCTCCATGGAGTTAGTTAGTTAGTGGGAGGGCTGCATCCCGACAGCCCCCCCCCCCCCCCCTGGGGGCGCTGGTTCGTAATCAGCCTGCCTGCAAGTGGAGGGCCGTAATTTTGGACATTTTTTACTTTAAAGCAAGAGCAGTCGTTACACTACCGAATAATGACAAGAGGTGCTCGCAGTTGGCTGTTACTAGCAGGTGGAACTGCTTACAGTTTCTCGGCTTCTGACTTGCCTTTATCGGAAGAGTACTTCGATGGGGCCTGCGCAGCGCCATATGGTGAAGGCCCTGTAGTTACACAATGAGTGAATTTTCTGACATGATTTTTTTTTGTAATGTTGCAATTCTCTTGACTTTTCTTATACAAGATTTCATTTTAATTCTTGAAATTTTAATAACATTGTTAGTATTCATGTAAGTTTCACTTGTGTATCATGTTGGAAAATTTAAACACAGGCTTTATTCAGTGTTTGTCATTTCTCTATTCTCTTTTTCATCCAGCATTTTACTTGAAATTGATGTTGCACGTGTCACACTACGCTTAACGAGAAGTACAGCAAATAAGTAGTTAAAATGTCACATATTTTCCACAGTCACATTAAAAGGGTGGTACGTGGTGGCGCTGTTTCTTGAGACACTACGATTGGGAGTTTTCACTGACTTAATCCTTCCGGTCTTACTTGGCCCAGGAATCGACTCAGCCTGTAACAGAAAGGAGTACCAGCAATGACTGCTGGGGTAAACGCGACCGGTGCGTGGGGCTGACAACCTTACAACCTTCATGTACCAACTGTCTACAAATTCTTGGGGTATCAACCTGCTGGACCTCTAAGGGCCTGTCCAGGCCTGTATAGTGTTATCAAATTAAAAGACTCGCTTTAACCCTTTAAAACGAAGCGTATCTGTTTTATATAAGGACTCAGTGCGTACCGCGCTGTAAACACTCTCCACTTCAGTTATAAAAACCAGTCTCTTAATGTTTTATAAGGCAAAAGTTGCTGTTTGTTCTGAGATCCGTACAAAACATATAAACGCAATGTGGGCACCACGTAGAATTTTTTAATGTTAAACCTGGTGGTATGTAAAGTTACCGCTAGGCTTTAAAAGGTTAAAGACGAAGCGTATCTGTTTTATATAAGGACTCAGTGCGTACCGCGCTGTAAACACTCTCCACTTCGGCTATAAAAACCAATCTCTTAATGTTTTATAAGGCAAAAGTTGCTGTTTGATCTGAGATCCGTACAAAACACATAAACGCGATGTGGGCACTACGTAGAATTTTTTAATGTTAAACCTGGTGGTACGCAAAGTTACCGCTAGGCTTTAAAAGGTTAAAGCAAACTAGATGTGTTCTTTAACAGTCACCAACTGAACTTTGTGTCACTATCATGTTGCAGTGTGATGTAAAACTGTGTGACGTGTATTTTAAGGAGCGTGAGAAACATTCAAGTAAACTAGTCACTGCTTTTGCAGAAATTGCTAGAGGGTAAATATATTGTTATGTAGAAAATAAAATAGAAGACGGTAATTGATACTCAAAATCTGAGTACTTTCCACATGGATTTCCAATTTTTATAACTTATTGTTCTCGACTGTAATTCCCTGCGAACACACATCTGTCGACATGCCTCATCATGCTTGATCGACAGTACCGCGTTTTCTGTTATTGACAAATATGTGAAACTGCTTACAGGCGTATTTGATTAAATGTTTACCATATTGCTAAACGTTTCAAATAACGGCCACGTCTATATATCCCATTGAAAGAAGGCATTTGGAAAACCTAACAGGTTGTGGGCGGATTGCGTTAACCTTTTAAAGCCTAGCAGTAACTTTACATACCACCAGGTTTAACATTAAAAAATTCTACGTGGTGCCCACATTGCGTTTATGTGTTTTGTACGGATCTCAGAACAAACAGCAACTTTTGCCTTATAAAACATTAAGAGATTGGTTTTTATAACCGAAGTGGAGAGTGTTTACAGCGCGGTACGCACTGAGTCCTTATATAAACCAGATACGCTTCGTCTTTAAAGGGTCAATTTGGTCTTAGGTAGCAGCTTGTGGGGAGAAGAGCAACTGACGGTTGTGTCGAAGGGCGAACTTGTTTGACACTTTTCGTGTGATGAGGTTTTACATAAATGAGATGCAGTGACACACGAAGCACTTTTAAGTAGGGGCGATAATAAACATAAAAAATTAAATTCCCCTTGGGACATTTTAAAATAAACCCGTTTCTCCAAATTCCATATTTTTTTGTCTCAAAAATCGTATTCAAGAACCAATGACAAATGCACCATCACAGGCAAATAATTCGGAAGATATACGTAGTATGTTCACCGAACTGGAGTAATCAAGTGAAATATAAAGTTGAAAGTGTATCTATAATGCTTGGATAAATTTTAGGAGTGAATTTCCCACACCAAGACAAAAAATAAAGTTTATCTTAGTATATGTCCCCAGATATTTAGTTTCCGAAGTACAGCCCAGCCCCCAGTTTCGCCCGAAATAAATCGTTTATATATTTATCTGTGAGGACACCAAAACCCTCTAGGGTATTCGACTCCAGTTTAAATAACGAGACTTCTCAGCAAAGCAAAATTTATGCCTGATAAACCATTTGAAACCGCTGCGGGACCTTTGAAATTGTGCGACAGTTCATGATCAGAAGTGTCCGTGCTTCTAGTGACTTGGGTGGAGGGACGTTTGAGCACTTGTTACAAATTTTGTCTTGACAAACAAATAGAGCTCAACAGTTTCAAATTTGGCAGAGTGTGTTTATACATATTTTGTCAGTTATAAGTGAAATGTTACATACGTAAGGTACTTACTGTGGAACTGAATGCTCAATTAAATTTAAAATAACACTTATTTCTCGAGTATATATTTTATTAAATATTTTCTTTTGTTTTGTGTGAAGAACTTACTTTTGAAGTTTATCAAAGCATTTTCTATACACCCTGCATTTACATACATCCTGTATTTATGAGTTAAGTCTCACGTACGTTTTTCCTTGGATGTGTCGGCTAACACCGTGTTAACCTGTTAAAGCCTAGCGGTAACTTTACATACCACCAGGTTTAATATTAAAAAATTCTACGTGGTGCCCACATTGCGTTTATGTGTTTTGTACGGATCTCAGAACAAACAGCAACTTTTGACTTATAAAACATTAAGAGACTGGTTTTTATAACCGAAGTGTAGAGTGTTTACAGCGCGGTACGCACTGAGTCCTTATATAAAACAGATACGCTTCGTCTTTAAAGGGTTAATATCAGCAGACAGCCATTACTCTTATTTAAAAATAGCTGTCATTTATCTTATTGTTTTCCTTCTAACGAAAGAGATTGATTATTATCTATGTTATTCTATAAAATTGAGTATTTCCACCTCTTCATCCTTCTCTCAAATTTCTTATTTTCCGTCAATCGGTTTCTCCCTTTGAACTTCGTCTTTTATAAAAAAAATTGCCTATGTTTTAAGTTCTAAGTGTAATCTTGGGACAAATAGTTATTTTCTTTTATTCTCCCTCTTCCTCCCCACCTTCTTTGTGAATATTACACACTAACAATATCAACAGTATGTGTATCTCCTCCTCTTTATAGGGTGGTATTTTTTCTGCACCTTGCCTCCTACCTTCAGTTGTCAGATTACTACCTGCCGCGTCCTGTCTTTCGTATTACTGCAATGTATATGCAGTTCCCTCTTGTACCCTTGCATCATATTCCAGCATGGAGAAACAAAAGGTTTCTTTTGTCTCATTTTCTGTAAAATTATTTATATAATACTATTTAGTTTTAATTACTGGACATGTAGCTTTTGTATCTGTACCCTGTGTTGCTAAACAGATATATCTCAATACAGCTTTGTGCATTTCGTCTCTTGGATTTGTTGCCCAGTTTTCCCGTTTCACGTCTCCTACCCGTCAATCGAAACATTTGAAAAATTCATCTTATTCCGTGAGGAATAGCCTGTGTCGGAATTTCACCGAGCTGCAGAACACCTCTCCTGTCTCTGTCTATACCGAGTCTCCATTCTGTTGCTCCGTTTGCTGTACCAAACTGGAGTGCCCCTTTCTTACCTTACATTTCACTGCCAAGATTCATTTTATTCAGTGAATATTCCGATTTTCTTGGGAATTTTTTCCATACCAGATACCTAACTAGCTAGCTAGCTAGTTAGCTGGCTAGCTAGCTAGCCACCCAAACAAACAACCAACCAACCAACCAACCAACCAACCAACCAACCAACCAACCAACCAACCAACCAACCAACTAACTAACTAACTAACTAACTAACTAACTAACTGACTGACTGACTGACTGACTGACTGACTGACTGACTAACTAACTAACTAACTAACTAACTAACTCCATGGAGCAGAGGCCTTCTTGAGAAGCTAACAGTTTCTCAGCTAGTCAAGAAATTCCCCGCATGTTATGGAACCCGGAGGTTCATTACCGCATTCACAAGAGCCCGCCACCTGTCCCTATCCTGAGCCAGCTCAATCCACAAAGAATCTGCCCAGGTCCGAGGCTTTGTAAGTTGTTACGTAACATCATAATTTTTTACGGTTAGGGATTGTTAGCACCTCGCCAACCCCCAAGCTGAGGGACCACCCCTTGTCGGCTGTCCGCGACTGCTTATTCAATGTATTCGCAGCTACCCTTCATAACTGGAGGCCGTTCCTCCATCCGTAAGCTGAGGGCGCGCCATGTTGTGGTGACAGGGACCCACTTAACACGGTGACAGGGACCCACTTAACACGGATACCAAATATTTTCAGTATTAAAATATCGCCCTTGTGCTGTCTTCATAAGAAACCTTAGAAATTTTAGTCTCTTGGAGGAAACATTTACATTTCCACTGCTGATTTGGGAAAAGCCTGTTCCAATTTTGGCTTTTTTTCAGTTTGGTTTTCTGCTACACTTTTCCAGTTGCGCTGTTGTTGAACAACAGTATTAGACTTCTTATAGTGAAAAACGATGCCACGTAGACGCCTAATAGTGCGTAGTAAAGAAAATCACTGTGAGAAGTAATAAACTGACTTCAACGTGGCATATATGCTGACAACTTGAGAGTTCCTTTCTTCTTTATCAGATGTACGCAGCACTTCCGCTTCATTTCCGTCTGCCGTACAGTAAGTTTATGTCTTGCTTCTGAGATGAGGACATTAATCAAAGGCAGTTGCGGTAGTTAGGGGCCGTTAGTTCCGTAAGCCTGACTTGGTAGGTACAGTGTTACTTTCTAGGTGTCTGTGTCTAATGGACGAATGCAGGCAGAGGAGTCCGAGACCAAATGGAGCAGGACAGGGTTTGGGCCTGTGGAAAGTGAAGTAACAGCAGGTGCAACGAAAGGAAATAAAAGACCTAGCGTGTCACCAACATTGAGTCCAAAAAATACACTGTAGTTTGTTCAGAAATTATATATTACAATATATTTTAAATCAGTCCAGAATCTTTCGATCCCTCATGGGGTCATCACCAGGTATTAGTCTCGAAGTAAGATTTCGCAGAAGAGATGTAGCAACATATATGAATATTAAAAATGTGTATAAATTGCTAGTTCTGTTTTGTGAAATCTTACTTTGGTAAGAATAACTGGTGATGGTCCCATGAGGGATCGGAACGTGTTGGATTGATTTACAAGATTGTATTACAGAATACCTGAAAAAAAAATAGATTGTATTTTTGGGCTCAATATCATGTGATTTGGTTATAGACAATGCACGATATGAGCGATATAAAATCATAACTTTTATTCACACGTTATTAAGGTTATATGAGATCATAACTTGTACTCACCACATTGTTAAGGATATAGGAGGAGATCATAACTTGTACTCACCACATTGTTAAGGATATGTGAGGAGATCATAACTTGTACTCGCCACATTGTTAAGGATATGTGAGGAGATGATAACTTGTACTCACCACATTGTTAAGGATATGTGAGGAGATCATAACTTGTACTCGCCTCATTGTTAAGGATATGTGAGGAGATGATAACTTGTACTCACCACATTGTTAAGGATATGTGAGCAGATCATAACTTGTACTCACCACACTGTTAAGGATATGTGAGGAGAACATAACTTGTACTCGCCACATTGTTAAGGATATGTGAGCAGATCATAACTTGTACTCACCACACTGTTAAGGGTATGCGAGGAGAACATAACTTGTACTCACCACATTGTTAAGGATATGTGAGCAGATCATAACTTGTACTCACCACATTGTTAAGGATATATAAGGAGATCATAAATTTTAGTCACCACAATTTTATGGATACTTAAACGATTAGGACGATGGGGGTGGGAAACGTAGCACGCTTGAGGAAGAAGAAAAAAGCATAAAATATCTTAATCCCAAATTGAAGACATACAGAAGGCAGAAGGATAAATGGCCCCTGAAGGAATATGGTGTAATGAAGCGTCGTAGATCCAAGTATTTTGGGATGTGATGAAATGGTGTGTTTTGTGAGCACAGTAGGGCGCTTCGAATAACACGAAAGCAGGCAGTTTTTTAAGAGGTAAGCTAGGTCAAATATTCAAGAGATACAAAACACTAGTCACCAACAAATGCACAAACAGAGTTATATCATCAATCGTAACACACTCCTACATGTTTCGACCCTGCTGGGTCATCTTCAGGGAGAACTTTTTCGTTACCGTTACACTAAGGTTGCACTTTACAGTTGAGTGAGAATGTGCTGTTGACTGTACTGGAGGAGTGCAACCTTAGTGTAACGACAAAAAAGTTCTCCCTGAAGATGACCCAGCAGGGTTGAAACATGTAGGAGTGTGTTACGATTTATGATAAAACTCTCTTTGTGCATTTGTTGGTGTTTAGTGTTTTTGTATGATATAGCGCACGGACATGGAACACATTAAATTCAAGAGATAAGCTACAGGAGAGAAGCAGCAGATAAGGAAGTGTATAAACTGATGATCAAACACTGTACAATCGCGTAAGCTACTTGATGGCTTTTGCTGGAATTTGATTTGGGTGTTCAACACATGAAATATGTCGAAATTTGTTTTGGCCTGTGTCCGGGTTAAATTTAATTCAGACCAAATGTATGTCGCATCTAATCCAGCTATCTAAGAAGGTTATTTGTATGGGGCTTATAATGCTTTCGTTCACTCTTGCATCTTCTACCTGTTCACCGTAGGTGTAGATGGTTATTGTTGCACCTCATAACACTCTGTGAGACATATGCACTCAGTAGGACACATCTGGACGAGGGATCGGCCCATCACAGAGGCCTCTACTTGTACAACACGCAACATTCACAACAGATTCATATCTGTTGTGAATATTCATATTCGTATCTGCGGTGGGATTCGAACCCGCAATCCCCACCAGTGAGGGCCCGCAGATTTACGCCTTAAGATTGCGCTGCCATTGGGGTCGGCCGCTTATACTGTACGTCCTGAATATCTCTTAGGTTGTAAGGAATTTGTGCGGTTTTCTTGCAGTTAACATATGGCGGACTGTACAAGTCACTCACATAATCTTATTTCTTGACTTCCGTCCTTTTCTAATTTTTTAATGAAGAGCGACATTTCTGCTTCATTCTTCAGGCAAGGAAAGTACCTCCTCACGTGGAGACTCAGCTGTTCTCAGTCACAGGGTGTTTTTTTTATAAAATTAGACGATAGAAAAATTCCGAAAAAGAAGAGTAGGTTAGTGAGATGTATACCATCGTCAGATCCCTGTAGACTTGTATTCGTTGTGAATTAGCAGAAATATAGTTCCATAGCTATCCGTCTGTTAGCTGTATACACGTTTATCCTTCTGCTGTGTATTGAGTATTTATTTGCATACAAATTTCCGCCTGACGGCAGTGACTGTTTGGCTGTTTTACGAATAAACAAGGACTTACGTGGATATCATGTTAGCCTTTTTGTTTTTTAACGTTATTTTTGCCAAAAAAATATTTACAGTGTGTACAGATAAAGGTGCCGATCCCAGTGGCCGCGCGGTCTAAGGCGTAGGTCTGCGGCCGAGCGCTTGCTGGGATCGTGGGTTCGAATCCCACCGGGGGCATGGATTTTTTTTCTCTTGTACAGTGTTTGTGTTGTCAGGTAGAGGTCTCTGCGACGGGCCGATCCCTCGTCCAGAGGAGTCCTACCGACTGTGGTGTGTGTCTGAGTGTGATCAAGTGAAAATATACAACCTCGACACCTACTATGAGTAGGTAGAAGAGGGAAGGACTGCGAAACGAAACGAAACGTAAATAATAGTACTGATAAACAAGGTTAATGAAAAATTTAAAAAGAAACGCTGTGCCTTATGTTGAGGCCTGTTTATTACCTGGTATCATTGACTGTACTCTTTGTCGGATTTTCATGAAATTCGGTGTAGGGAATTCTTTATAAAATTTCGTCGAGCAAGCCTGTGTTTGGAAAAATGTGCTTCGTGAAAATTGCGCTTTACTTGAGGATGTAAATTAATTTCTGTCGGTACTTTCCATGTTCACCGATCAACTGAGCTGAACATTTTTGGCAGGATAGCTATACAGCATGCCGCTGAATATTGTTACCTTTGCAAATCGGTGCCGTGAAAACCATACTTACACACATTTCTTTCGATGTGATTAAAATTACAAAGGTATATGTCAATTTTTTTATTATGAGTTTCTTGAAAACAGGATTAACCCTTTGAAGACGAAGCGTATCTGTTTTATATAAGGACTCAGTGCGTACCGCGCTGTAAACACTCTCCACTTCGGTTATAAAAGCCAGTCTCTTAATGTTTTATAAGGCAAAAGTTGCTGTTTGTTCTGAGACCCGTACAAAACACATAAACGCAATGTGGGCACCACGTAGAATTTTTTAATGTTAAACCTGGTGGAACGTAAATTTACCGCTAGGCTTTGAAAGGTTAAATGATATTTTGCCATATTTTCTGTTTTCTTCGTACTATTTTAATAAAATTCGATGCAGGAAATATCCACCATATTTTACTGAGGGCGTGTGTGTGTTTCGTTAAAATCGCCATAGTTGAAAACATAAGGCCTACTTTATGTAGGGGCATAAATGCATTTATACCCACACTTTCTATATACATTTGTCGATTTTGTTTAAATCCATTTTTATATATTTTGCCAAAATTCTTTTAAATAGTTATGAGATATCCGAAATCGAAGCAGTGAAGACCGTAACTTTTTAATTGACGCAAATAAAATTATATTCACGCGTGTACCATAATACACTATGGTATCCGGAAAGTAAAGAATGCCTCAATAATGTACGTGTACAACGTAGCGAATCACACCATTTGTAAGCTAGTCATAGAGTGGGGCCGCACGTATTTCAGGCGCAAGGTCGCACGAGAGACTAAATTTTGTATGGTGGCGCCTAGTGTTTGTGGGTTCTTTTTGTGGAACTCAGTGCACGTCACGCTTCTATTGTCCACATTTTTAATGTGGTTCCCAGATTTTTGAAAAAAAAAAGTTTACCACTGTTACAGGCATCGCAGAACGCTGTACTCAATGTTGCGTATCTTTAGCATTAACGTACAGTTAAAGTTATCCCATCGACGCCATGAAGGCATGTAGGTGGAGTAGATATATTCCTCTACGCTTCATTAACCCTTTAAAGACGAAGCGTATCTGTTTTATATAAGGACTCAGTGCGTACCGCGCTGTAAACACTCTACACTTCGGTTATAAAAACCAATCTCTTAATGTTTTATAAGGCAAAAGTTGCTGTTTGTTCTGAGATCCGTACAAAACACATAAACACAAAGTGGGCATCACGTAGAATTTTTTAATGTTAAACCTGGTGGTACGTAAAGTTACCGCTAGGCTTTAAAAGGTTAAAGACGAAGCGTATATGTTTTATATAAGGACTCAGTGCGTACCACGCTGTAAACACTCTCCACTTCGGTTATAAAAACCAGTCTCTTAATGTTTTATAAGGCAAAAGTTGCTGTTTGTTCTGAGATCCGTACAAAACACATAAACGCAATGTGGGCATCACGTAGAATTTTTTAACGTTAAACCTGGTGGTACGTAAAGTTAGCGCTAGGCTTTAAAAGGTTAACCTCGGCACCAGAAATGCCTGTAAGAGCCGGAATAAAATAGTGGATATGGAGACTTAGGGACAAGCGGGACGGTCTGGGTTAAGAGACTTTTCTTTTTCTTCAGACGTCCAGACTTGTTGTGACATCCACGTATCCTGCTATTTAATCGATACCGGGGTTTTTCCCGGGTGTAATGCGAAAGCGGAGTGGATTTAACTATTAACGTATAGCTAGCGGCGAGGTTAAAGAATGAATACAGCTATATATCCACGCCCCCTGTATGCCTTCATGGCGTGAACAAGGAAAATTTTATATTTACCTTTTTACCAGAAACACCTACAACAATCTTTGACCAAACGTTCAGCAAATCTTTCTTTCTTTACTTAATATCGTACATTGTAATATTGTCTGCAGTAGCTGGATTAATAAAAAATGTATATTTTCTTTCTTTCTTATTCTGACTTCCTCTGCATACTCATCGTAGGTGTAGATGGTTATTGTTGTACCTGATCACCCGCGCGCGCACACACACACACGCGCGCGCACGCACACACTCGGTAGGACTCCTCTGGACGAGGGATCGGCCCGTCGCAGACACCTGTGCCTTACAACACACAACCCTCTGAAGGGTCTGATATTCATGCCTCCGGCAGGATTTGAACCCGCAATCCCCGCAAGTGAGCGGCCGCAGACCTACACCTTAGACCGCGTGGCCACTGGTATCGGCTTGTTCAGAAACTCTTGCTGTTGAATGTTTCCCGAGCTGAAATTCTACCAACACAGATACAAGACGGTTCTGTAATTTGCAGAAAACACGGATACTTACAGGGTGTGAAAAAAGCAGGGGAGTTTTTTATACTTGATATACTCAAATTTCGCCCTATTATTGTGACAGACTTATTGAGTTCCAATTTAAATATGACTTTCAAATGCCAACAGACCTGCAGGCTACACTAGCAAAGCGTTAAGAACTGTAATGGGGATAACTGTTCTGCGGACCGAGATGTGAACCCGAGACCTTCCAAATATAAAGCAGTAATGCGACGCCACAGTTATGTCTTCTGTAACCCTTTCTACTCGTTTGTTCATATTCCTTAGTACATTTTCCTTTGAAAGATCTGTAGTGACGTGTATTGATGTGAAATCTATTGGACAAGGAGTCCAGGCAATTTGCTCTGAGCGACCTATGCACTGACCTGGCTGCTGATAAAATAGAAAATCAGTGTCTTGGAAGGACTGGCATTGATGTTGTATTCCCAGTTTTATGGCACCGTAAATGAGAAATGACCAGACATATGGAATTGACATTTTTATCAACTGGCCTTGGCGCCTTTGTGTAACCGCACAGCACTGAAAAATATTTCAACCGTCATTATGGCGTGTCTTGAGTATTTTGCGTTCATACACATTAGATTATTTATGACTAGACTGTCTGGGTGCCACTTAGTTCTTATCCTCTAGATAAAATACCAGTTTGTAATAAAGGGGAATTACCGTATTTTTAAATTGCGATTATTGTAGCTGGATGTTTACTTATGGTGTTGTTTATTTACTCCATGATAACTGACATGATGCAGTATTTACAGCTCGTTGTGTAGCGGCTGAATATCCGAGGTGTGATCAAAACATTCCGGGACTTTCATGTGAGGGTTGACCTGAAAGCAATCAATCCAACTTATGTCTCGTCCACTCTTCGCGGAGTGTACTAAAGGATTTGAAGAAGTTTCACAGTACTAAGAGCGGCGTGCCAGTATAGCTCAGTCTGTATACTGACTAAGATACGGACTGGAAGACCTTTTAATCACTATTCGATTTCCGATTGGGTTGGTGGGTTTTTATTTTCCCTAAAACGTTCGTACTGGCTGTGGGGTCCCCCTAACCTCCTCTTCAGTGCGTAATGGTGGGCCCTTCAGCGGAAGGTAGAGCGGCCGGTGATTGGAACAGACTACTCACCTGCATCCAGTTACGAAATTACGAACAAGAGGAATTGTAACTTCACTGCCGCATACGCCATAGTGTCATGCACGTAGTTGCTACCTCTTCTACCTACTCACAGTGGGTGTCGAGGTTGTCTATTTTCACTTGATCACACTCAGACACACACACCACAGTCGGTAGGACTCCCCTGGACGAGGGATCGGCCCGTCGCAGAGACCTCTACCTGACAACACAAACACTGTACAAGAGAAAAAAACCCATGCCCCCGGTGGGATTCGAACCCACGATCCCAGCAAGCGCTCGGCCGCAGACCTACGCCTTAGACCGCGCGGCCACTGGAATCGGCCTTAGTGGCATGCACAGGGACAAATGTTACACGAAACTTAATGTAAGCACGTCAACGATGGAGATTCCCGTGCACTTTCCCGATAGTGCAGTCTGTAAGGTTCCTAACTACACGTCACTTGCTTGATGCAGAATTTTGCCACATTGCGATTATCACCTAAAGTGTACCACGAGATTTAGACTTTGCACATGTTTGAAGTCACGTAACAGCAGTTCCAAGTGAATGGTACTAGCAGTGGGGCCTTGTGACATTTACTTTGCGAACTTATATAAATGTTTGTCAATTTAATATTGCTTTATATTTATTAATGTTTTAGCGCATTAGGCATGACTATTTACGGACTAGATGACCGAGGAATCGTAGTTCCATCTTTTTCCCTCGGAGTAAAGCGGTCGAGGCGCCAAGCTGTCCACTGTCCTTCATTTAGATCCAAGATTAAGAATGAGTCGCTCTATAATTAAGATCCTTCGTCTACATTCCAGCCATGTATTTTCCTTTAACTTTATTCGCTTTCAAAATAGCCATTTTAATCCTAATTCTTCACATGCATTACACTTTTGCTATGTCCACTCACCTGTCTTAAGATATTACTAATGTTTTAATTATATTACCTTTTTAACATATATTTATGTAAGTAATAAATATTAATTTTTGTATAGGCTAGTAAATATACATCAGAAATCAGAAGAACTTTACAGAGTAAATTATACAGGGTGTTTCATAAGCTGGGGACATATTTGTAGGAGGTATTTTCCTAGATGTATGTTGTCAAAGCACTTCATGTAAATATGTATCATCTTTTGAAATGTTACGGAATTATGGCAGCTTGAATCTTAGAATAAATGTAAGAGTTACTGAAAAAAATTTGGAACAAAATAATAAACATTTAAATTGTATTATAAATTTAACGTCTAAGTATGACTTCATAAAAAGGACTTCCTTTAATTTTCACTGACCTCTGCTTAAAGCAAGTTTTAGAAAATCCCACCTTCTCCCGCCATGCACCTTGCCGCTCGGTTGTGAGCAGCACAAGTAGCAGTGTTAGAGATAAGCCTTAAGTCGTCTGCGTAACCCGACAGCTGTTTAACCTTTTAAAGCCTAGCGGTAACTTTACATAGGACCAGGTTTAACATTAAAAAATTCTACGTGGTGCCCACATTGCGTTTATGTGTTTTGTACGGATCTCAGAACAAACAGCAACTTTTGCCTTATAAAACATTAAGAGACTGATTTTTATAACCGAAGTGGAGAGTGTTTACAGCGCGGTACGCACTGAGTCCTTACATAAAACAGATACGCTTCGTCTTTAAAGGGTTAAATAAAATATGTCGTAGCGTATAATACCACTTCATGGGCTGCATGCGTAGTTCACTTGAGTGTGTTTAGGGGAACTAAATCACCGCTAGCACGGTAAACATTGAGGATAGGATCCATATTGATAGGAAAGCAACTGGTCACAAATAGAGTAACGCTGACAACTCATGGAACATCCCTTATGTGGACGTAGCTGGGCACATATTCATTCAAAACCTGACGGGACATGGATAATAATTTTGTGCACCGAAGGCAATTCATTTCCTAGCCTAATCTGGTTTTCGATAGGTCCATAGTTTTTCCAAAGCGAGTTCTCCAGTCAGAGCCATCTACTGCTTCCTCTTTAACCCTTTAAAGACGAAGCCTATCTGTTTTATATAAGGACTCAGTGCGTACCGCGCTGTAAACACTCTCCACTTCTGTTATAAAAACCAGTCTCTTAATGTTTTATAAGGCAAAAGTTGCTGTTTGTTCTGAGATCCGTACAAAACACATAAACGCAATGTGGACACCACGTAGAATTTTTTAATGTTAAACCTGGTGGTACGTAAAGTTACCGCTAGGCTTTAGACGGTTAAACCACCATAAAAGCCCTCCCTCGAGTGAAATGGCATAAGGTTCTAGGTTATCAGAAGGGGTATAAATATTATGCGAAAGCTTCACAATTTTACATTAGACGCACAGTGCCTGTTGGGTTACAACAGTGTCGTAGCGTAGTGCTTAAGCCTGTCGGACCACAATCCATTCAATCCTCTGTAATTTTGTTTATTCTTACGTGGGCAAAACTTGATCCCTTACACTGAAGGAAGAATGAGGCTGAAGAATTTCGAAATTAGGGTGCTGTGGAAGGAATTTGGACCAAGACGGAGGAAATAACAGGAGAATAGATAAAATTACATTGTTATAAGCTTTGTTTCCTCACCAAAATTTATTCGGACGTTGAAATCCTGAGATTTCAACGTCCGAACTACAGGCCCCCGCACGTTTATACTCTGAAGGATAAACGTGCGGGGGCCTGTAGTCGTATCGGAGAGAAAAGAAACTTACATGGGATTTTGGTGGGTAAACCTGAAGCAAAGAGATCATGTGGATGACCTATGCATTGGGTGGGGGGGGGGGATATTAAAGTGGATCATAATGCTACAGGATAGCAGAACTTGGACTTGACTGATCTGGCTCAGAGTAGAACAGGTAACGCGCTGTTAGTACAGTAATGAAATTGCTCGAATTCTATAAAATGCAGGGAATTTATTGATTAGAACACGGAGTATTAGCTTCTCAAGAACTGTACCTTGTAATCTCAAATATCATGTGATATAAAAATGGTCCTTCTGCTTAACCTTTTAAAGCCTAGCGGTAACTTTACGTACCGCCAGGTTTAACATTAAAAAATTCTACGTGGTGCCCACATTGCGTTTATGTGTTTTGTACGGATCTCAGAACAAACAGCAACTTTTGCCTTATAAAACATTAAGAGACTGTTTTTTATAACCGAAGTGGAGAGTGTTTACA